>VZRS01009368.1:607107-696787 GCA_013398055.1 Ifrita kowaldi
AAAAAAAAAAAAAATCAGACAGCTCGGGCGCTCCTTCAAAACAATACAGCAAAAGATCGTGGTGGGGAAAAGCTCTCACAACTGCAATTTCTTTTGTTTCCTGGAGCAGTACCTATATTAATTCATCTTACAAAGATCATTGCTCAAGAACTAAATTTTGCATACATTAGAGAGCAGAATTAGCATCGCGCTGTGTACAACGTTCCAGGCTAACTTCTCTCCAAGCAACCATTAAAGGTCATGTTTTGACGACTGAATGGCATGTCGGCACCTTGGTTCCCCAGAGAGGCATTCCCCAGGTACATGCAAAAGGTTATTAAATTACCTTCCAAGCAACACTATCTCCTCGGATGAAAATAATTACAGGCTTTTAGAGGCATCAGAATGCTTTCTATTTTTTTAAATAAGATGAAGATGCAGTACCTAATGACCATTTTTGTGTGTGACTCATAGAGCCTGTCAGTGGTGACAGGACAAATGAGCATAATGGCATAGCTTAAAGGGGAAAGGTTCATTTTAAATAGTGACAAATAATATTTAAATGGCATTGTTGGAGACCCATCATGCTTGTAAAATGTAGTTTGTATCTCTTCTTCATCCTTTAATTTCATCACTGTCAAATGGTATTAGCTGTTAATATGCAACATCAGGTGCAGATATAATTTTTAACTATTAAATGTGCCTGTAACTAAACAATGCATCTTGATTGTTCATATATTTTGTGATAGAATAAATAACATATTTTGTAATTCACAATTTTCTCTGCCAAATTGTTTTGCTGTATCTATACTAAGGGAGGATGAAGGGACTAAGAATGGTTTAAAATATGATACCTTGAACAAATTTCTTCTTGCCAACATACTGAAATGGAAATTACTTTCTTTTTAGACTAATGTAATTCACAGGTTTGAAGAGCCACAGGCAAGATCGTGAGATATGGTAAATTGGTCAAAACAGACCTGGGCAAACCAATACAGGCACGTATATATTGTATACATGTCAATAAAAGCCACTGACAAACTTAGTTGCCCTTACAATTTGGCCCTAATAGAAAATGGTTTGAGTCTGAATCCTCCCGGTGCTCGTGGAATGGCTTAGGGCACAAACAGAAAATGTTTATTTTAAAATACTGAACAGCAATCATTAAGCAATCTACTGCAGATGTGAATTCTCCAGCACTAATGCATACACACGACTTGGAAAAGTTACTCCGAAGTCAACCCTGTGTTTGCTGAAATGACTCAAGTGGATATAAAGTCACGACACCACAGGTAATAAAATGGCATCAGAATACACTTGGCTGGGAAATCGCAACTTCTGGAAGTCAAACTTTCAGAAAAAAGCTTCTAATTTTATAAGTATTTTTTCACAGCTTCATCATGTTTATTGCTATATTATTTTCAGATCACTTCCGCCAAAAATGTAGACAGTTTAGGTACCTTTGAGTTGTTAAAAGTTATAGCCAATTTTCTGAAAAATTATACCAGCTAAAAACACAACATTAAATATTTACCCTGTTGGATGTTAAAAAACGCTTACAATGAAAAATGTTCACATATTGACTATTCAAAATGGCCTTCACTTTGAAATTGTGAAATGGAAGGGATTGCAGATGTACAAGAATAAATATAAAAACAAATGAGTTGACTTGAAGTGTTGCCGGCTTTCATAAACATGCTACTGCAATAACATGTGACATTAATATTTAATTACAAAAGCACTGCTGCAAAATCTTTGAAATTAATGTTTTGCAAAATTAACATTCAGTGCACAGAAGCAAAGTCGTTCCAGGCGCGACTGTGATTAACAATGCCATTCACTTTACATATTATATTAATATATTATTCAAGCTAAGAATTAACACCTCCTAATTTAAATAAGGTGCTACATATCATGATGAGCTAAAATGCTTTTTCTTAAAATGGCCCATCTGATTTTAAGCAATCTGTGTTTATCATTTAATATTTTGTTATTGAATACTGTTCTCTGTAAAAAACTCCTTGTACTTTAATTTCAAGATGAAGAGATCTCATTAAACCAATGCCATAAGATTCAAGGATTACTGAGCCAGTGGAGCTGCGTTTGCCTTGCTGGTCTACCAGGTATCTCTCCTTTATTCCCAGGCATCAATATTGTCATCCCCCACCTGGAGTACCTCTCTAGTTTCCCTGATGTCTACGAAAAAAAAAAAAAGCCGAGCATTTTCTTTCGTAAACTGTTGGCTGGATCTTCAACTGCTACAAAGGATTATAAATTCTTTTGCAGCTACATTGATTTACATCAGCTGATGATATAGCTCATATTGCCAGCATTATCACGTTGCTAGTACATTTTGGGGACGGCGATTTCTTGCTGCTCTGCATTCTGTGCTGTTTCTCATGTGTTGTAGGAGGGTAAAGACAAACCAAGGGCTCAGGGGAGGTGGCGAGTCTAACGCTCTGCCTATCTCACACAGAGCTTTCTCGCCCTCCAGCTCTACCTTTTAGCGTACAGGAATTCAGGCTTGTATTGGATTCTCTGCGTTTTGAACTACAGAGGAGGGCAACTTCTGGTGGGACGCGGCGGAGCAATCAGGCCTGGAGGACTTTAAATGGGTTGACACATTCTCCAGCAGGTCAGAAAAACCAGTTATTTTTGTTTGAGGGAAATACTGATGAGACAGATGGGTACATCACTTTGGTTTAACCACACAGAACTTCATTTGCCATCTTTAATCTACTGTAATTGTTCAGTTTTCTTATTTTGAAAGCAGTGAGGGAACATATTTCTATGTTATTGCTCACATAACCATCTTTTAAAGACCAGTAGCAGTACGCAAAAGCCCATGATCTATTCCTCATATCAATAGTCGCAAATTCACTGTCTATAATTTCACTTTCATTAATTATAGAGATTAGTTGCCGCACACAGGGATCGAGAACTACTTGCTAAAAATTATGCCTGTACAAGTTAAGCATCTGTGTTTAGCTATCAAACTTCCCTTATTGTTAGACAAAACCCATGAGCCTACATATCTCCCCCTCAAATTGTGCTTAAAAAACAAACAACCTCTTAAAAAAAAAATCAGACAAAAAACAATGAAGGAGATGAAATATTTATTTATAGTTGTGCATGAACCTAAAGTTGGTAAGAGTAAATTGCTGAAAATGTGGTCTGCAAAGTATTCAAGAGATCAGGAATTTAGATACAGATGAATTAAAAAATATATGGAAAAGTTAAAACTATACAGGACAGTTAGAGGATAAGAACTCCTTCAGTCCTTCACTTACCAATATCTTTAATAATTTAGGCTGCATCTTTGCAGTGAGCTAAACAGAAGCAAAAGAGGAAGTAAATGCTGTCTGACTCCACAGGAGGTTTCTGCTCCCTGATCTCTTCCTACCTGGATCTGAACCAACATCCTTCTCCAAAAGGGAGAGAGGGAAAGGTTGGTCCACTGATTTTATCCATAGATCCTGGTGCTCAAATGATCCCTTCCTGTTTCATGAAAATAACATGAAAGCATTGTGTATATCATATATATCATATATCCTGCTGTGTCTTGTTTGACAGAAAATTAGAATATGAAATAATGACAAGGTATTGTCTTAATGACAGTAGAAACAAAAAAAATAAACTCCAGATTGCTCCTTATTCCTTATATTATCTTCAATTGAGACATCACTGAGGACATTTAAATATGATAACACCAAAATCTACCTCAGTCTACCTTGCTAAACATCCCTTTCTGAAGAACCCCCTTATCAGACATGATCAGCTGTGCACTCAAAAGATCTGAGTAAATGCTACATACCATCCACTGATGGGTCTACATTTTAATATTTTAACTAAAAAAAATCCACTCTGTTCACAGCAGAAAATAATGATTCATCTAGTGTTTTCAAATATTTTATCTGAAGTCATCTTATTGAAAGGCCTGCTTTTATATTGGACCAAAAAACCTGAACAAAACAGAAACAGAAGTAACTTTTCAACTCAGAAACAGGTGGTGGAAAATTTATTAGTGTCTACCTCTCTGAAATCTTCTACTCTCATACCTAAAAAAAAATTATAATAAAATACTGTAGAAATCAGAAGCAGAGAGTGTTTTAGAAACGGTACATATGGCATCCAAGTTTATGGTAGAATCTCCTTCTATTTGAATAAAACATGGCATTTCAAAATAAATTAAGAGAAAACAAAGGAGATGAAAGTGGGAATATCTTAGGACCTTCTTGAAAAGTGTTATTATTTTTTTCTGTGCAGGGAATATTTTCAACGCCAAAGCTCAACATCGAAATATGGATATATAATGTTCCATTAACTTCGGATAAAGTGCACTCTACATATTCACAAAAGCACACAGAGTCCTTGGAAATTTTACATTTTAGTTGGGGAATAGTCTCTAACTCAATAGAACTGTCATTCTGTGGCCAGTCTCCACAACCTTGGGAAACAATGGAAAAAATGCTAGAGTTGAGATGAAATGGGAAGCCACCTCAGGAATAAAGAGCATCCCACATTGAACTCCACTAATCTGAGTTGTCATTGCTTTTCTAGAAACTCAGATCTGATTAGGCTGGATCTGTATTTTTCTGGAAGACTGAATTGGCCTGTTCACCTTTATCCTAGTTTTGTCTTCCTGATCCAGATCCACCCAGAAACTCAGGTGATGGGCTGTAATGCTGATCTGCACAACAGTCAACCCGTAGAGAAGAGGGTATTTTACTGTGCATGACTTGGTTTAGCCAAAAATCAAGTTCCATTGCCTGACTGCAAAGGTTGCGGAAAAGAAATGCACTGAAATGTTGTGCAATGAGCCCGGCATATCCTGAAAACACGTGGATCTTCAGATGCAGGCAGCCCATCACAGGGCTGTAAGAGCTATGGACATGCCCATGATGTCCAGCAGATGCAATGCCATGAAAAGACATATTTTATTTCAGGCCCTGCACAACCCTAGTTATGCTGCAATTCCTCCTCAGCCAGACAGCAGTTCCCTTCCTCAGGGCTAGAAAACCCACCACACCTTGCAGGAGATTGCCATCACACCACAACTGCAGGAGGACAGGCTCTGCAGAACCAAGTTGTGCTGGCTTTACAGAGAAATATACACTTTATCTATCTTCCCACAAGTTTTTCCTCTCTCTCCTCCCTTTATTCACTACCTCTAGCTTAGCTCACTGAGCTCAGCTTCACTACACCAGCCCCGATAAGAAAAATATTTGTGCAACTGGTATCTAACACGCAAATAGCTCTGCCCACTCCTTTCCTAGAAAGGTGCAAGTAGAAAGTAAACAAACAGAAAAAAGAAACAGCGTTTCTTATCCTCTAGCTTCTTTCTTTTTTTTTCTTTTTTTTTTAATGAATTCTCTCTCACAGTAGGTCCAACACTGGACTAAAGAGGCTACAGCCTCCTCTGGGTGGTTACCAGGTTTTCTGCCTTCACTGACTGCATAGGGACTTTTAACTTCCGAGCAGATTTCATCTCAGAATTGACTTTATTCCTATTTAGTGGCCTCAAAATCCTTACCTGATGAAGTAGGGATCTTTTATATAATTTATAAATATATAGCGTCTATAAAATTTGACTTTTGAAATTCATGGAAGACGGAAATAAAATTTTGGCTCATTCAGGTAGGAATCACCAGTCCTGTCTTTATCTTATCACTGTCTTCTCAAAATGTTGTTTTCTGCACTGTTGCTATGAGTACATCAGTAGAAGTTTAACTAAATTCTTGCTAATAAACAGCAAAACCATTGACTGACAAAGCCCACATTGTTTTTAATGAAATAAGACTTATTAATAATCTGGTGAGCCAGGCTGTCTTTCACTCGCTGCACCAGTGAATTTCCTTGATGGATTGGCTTAAGTAAACCTTGTCTGGCTTTTTGATCAGTGTAAAATATAATAATATAATAATAAAATATAAAATTTGGCACAAAATACTGAACTGTTTTAACCTAAGGGCTTTATTTTAGACACCAGAAGTTGCTGAATGCCAGCACTGCAACAAACAGAAATAGAACCGGTATTTATTGAGAAATGGAACAAGTTATGACACTTTTTGTAGGAACCAGAAGTGATATATGAAATAAAGAAATCTCATCCAGTCCATAGATATTATAAATAAAGCCATGCAATAACCAGGACACTACCGAGAAAGAATCAGACAAAAACTAAAGCCAGAAATACGCATTCACCTGGGGGTCAGGGACAGTCTGAATGCTGCAAAAGTAAAATTCAGAGGATTTATTATTGATAACTAAAATGGTGACCTCTCTGGTCTTGCATGTTTTGTGATGTAACCTGTGATTTCTGCCAAGCACTTATAACAGTTCTCATCACATCATGAACTGATAGTGTGATATGTTAACATCACCACTAATGCACGCCAGCATTACACTTCTCTTTCTTCGGTTAGACAGCTTTCCTTCAGGCCATCAGACACTGGAGGTCTGCACAAAAATGTACCTCTTCAAAGCAAGCAAATCCCCACGAATCTGAGCACAATTAAACCAATTCTACTTAAAACGGTTTACTGATTCCTGGTTTTCATTTGGAATCGGGCAGGCACTACAAAGTTCAGATCCAATTCCAGATTTTTAAATTGTTTAAAGCCCAGTAGCGTCTACATTTGCTGTCTCTTTCAGACCTATCTAAAAATAACATTCAGCAAGAGAAAGGAGATAAAAAGTAAGAATTTTAATATCCTGTTTTTCCATTTTTTCTTTATTCCTTTCTAATATCAGATAACCTAATAATACAACATATAATAAATATTTAAGGGGAAATAGCAATGAATTTACATTGTGCTTTCTAAAGTCTCTTCTTGAAAGGCTGATTACTCACAAATTGTAATAGGTCTATTGTACAAATTTTATCTTTCTTTCATGAGGTGATTCTTTAGCCTTAATATTCACTTGATTCCCACTGATTACCATAGAATTTGTACAAGAACTGCAGTAGATGGGGCAAGATGGAGCTATAGAAATATTCTGCTTTTAGGTACATGCACATGCTTCGGGTCCCAAAAGTATAAACATGTCTTAAGACGTGCCCTGGGGTCCTCATTACCAGCCTAATGAAAATAAACTCAGTGAATGCATAGATTGCCAAAGCATTGGGCCAAAGGAGTTTTCACCTTATAAAAACAAACAAAGAAACAAAACCCAACAGCACAGGATTGCTTTTCCCATCTTTCACCCTCCCCCGTGTTACTTAGGGTGGTTCCTCAACTGCTTCAAGAGCTGAATCCCAACATGCACAGCAAACAAATTTTTAATGTTTCTAACCGTTTACCAGAATTTTCTTTCCACCTGGGAGGGAAACTTGGATGGTTTAATGGCACTGGAGGCATTGGGGTTCCTACCTGGCATACTACCTGAGAAAGACTATGGGTTTCTTCTTCAATAGCAGTTCCTAAATCCTTACTTTTCCTCTTACATTCCTTCCTCTTTTCCTTCCCAAGCAGCCAGTTCTCTTAATCATGCATCTTTCAATTCCCATCCAAGGGTCTAGCTGGCCCTTTCATTGTCCTCTTGGATAGTCAAACACTGGGACTTCCTATCTCATTTCTTCTTGTAAGAGACACCAAACATTTATTTGCCCCCTAAATGCATCCTTCAGTGTAATATGGAGCAGGCTACTCATCTGAGGAGACCCACAAATGAAGGAGAGCACGACAGATTTTAGGGGTAAGTGAACAAAACCACATAGGATTTCACATGGGGGGAGGAAAAAAAAAGAATAACCTCTTTCCTTATGCTACGGGCACGCTCTGACAGTGATATGTTTAACATTTCCCTGCACACGGAGGGCTAGAAAAGCATTAATACACACAATGAAGAGAACAGTTTGCTGTGGTTCCAAAGCATGGTTAGAGCAGCACATCAGTTAATCACACTTTACACATGTAAAAGCAGAAACACCATCATCATCTACTAGAGAAACCAAGAAACCCCTCCTTGCAACATGCACCTCTACTCCCAAACCCTATTCAGAAAGAGTTAAAATATGAAATAAAATTATAAAGGCACCAATGATATTTTTATAACAGAGCTATCGCGAGTAAGCTGTATTTTAGAGAAACACTGCACATTTTGATGACTGTCAAAATTTACATAACTTACTCTACATGAATTAACTATGAGGTATAAAATGCAACTTTGGCTAAATAAACCCTCAGCAATTGTAAAGCAGTATTTCAAGCACCGCTAGAATAACAGCAGACTGAAAGATTAAACAAAAAAAGATGAATATTGAGTGAAGTGGTCTCCCCAATATTTAGTTATTGTTGTGAAATAAATTAAACAATCGGAGAAGATAATCTTTAGAAATACAGATGATAATTCTAGTTGCTATAGTACTTTTTATTTTTATTTTTAATGGGTGTTTGTCAATTTAGTGCCTACAATCAAAACTCTGACATATTAGGGTAATGAACTGGGTCTGGGAATTACCAGAAAACACATAAATACTCGAATTTCTTGAAAACATGAAGTGTTAAGAGAAACAAATTCCAGTCTTTAACATCTGTCCTACAGATTCTTACCATTTATCTGCTGATCAAAATTTCGAACGGTGCCAAAAAAAATCATGAAGTCAAAAGGACTTGGTGGGGGGAATCTTTGTTTCTCTCTAAAAGCCTAAAAGTTATACTCAACTGCAGCACAAAGAGTAAAGAGGTTGTTATTCATATTAACTACATTTACATTCCTATCGCAACATCCAGAGAGCTAATAGTGGGGTTATTAACATAACAAACGTAAATGTTCTATATAAATAATACTGTTTCAGGCCAGCAACCGCTCATCTGACAGCATTTAGGCACAGGCTCAACATCTGTTTATGAACACTTTGCCTAATGATATCATCAGATATCATTAAGTGCGGCAGAATACAGCACAGAGGCAGGTGCAGCTGCCTTCAGTACCCATCACAGAGGAAGAAAAGAGCTGCATTCCCGATCCGAAAACCCATCATTAGGACAATTTTCTTCGACAAACCAGCCCTGTGATTTCAATCTGTATATCACCTGTAATTGTAGTTTTTAGCAAGAAGCTGATTCTATACATTTAGCGACGAATCACGTTGATGGCCTGAATACTGGAAACACATTTGTGCTACCAGCTGCGGCAGCTTTTTTTAGAGCCTGTGTTAACAAAATACTGCTAACAAGGCAATGCTTGGAGTGCAGCTTTGTTTCTCTTTCTTGTTCATAGTGTTTAGATGTGCATAATTATGGAGATTAGCAATTGATTGCTTCTCAATAATAATTGATTATTGGTCACTGAACCTTCCCCAAAGCACTTCGCTGAAGGTGAGGACAGGTGATAAGTTCATTCTCAGCACATGCAGGAAACCGAAAGGAAAGGTCCAAGAGAACCTTCGATTTGTACATCAGTTTCCATGATAAACAGACCAAAGGAATAATAGAATATCCCAAAGCCTCGTTTGCCCGGAGGCAAATTGTAGAGATCATAGCAAGCCTGCAGAATTCTCCCCGTGGACTATGTAAGAAACATACATCATTTTTATATATGTCAGTTGTTCTTTGATTTGAAAATATTTCTACCCATTTAATTTATCTTTTTCAGTCAGTTTTCTTAAATTGTACAATTTAAGGCTTATATCAAAGAATGAATATCATTTCTGAATACCCCGAATACGAAACAAACTGACAAAATAATGCAAGTCTCTTTAGCAGAAATGTACAAATATTGAGGCATCTATTGTCACTGACTTCAAAATCACTATACCCTTTTGATCTGCTTTAAATCCATCAAAATTTTGGTCTGTAGTGACTGCCTTGATGCAACGTAACATAATGTTGGGAATATAACATGATGCCACAGCTAAAATTTAAAGGCGAATGCTCTTATTTTTGGCTTAATCACCCACTGTCAATTTGGACAGCAAATATCCAATTTAAATTTATTGGAGTGCATGGAAGCCACTCAGACAATAAAGTATTCGTAGTGTTCGTAAAATGGTAAACATCATTTCTTCTTGGCTATTCAAAAGTATTTTGCACAGTTGAAACCCATTTTTCTAACCCTATTCTGTTTACAGAAAAATGTAATTGTAAGCCTGACATATCAGACCATCCATCTTTAGATAACCTTTTTTTTTTTTTTTTTTAAATGCAGAATTTTGCAAGGATGTGCCTCCTCTCTGGCAGAGCGAACTTTACAACCTGATCCATGAAAAATGCAGCTTGTTTAAAGTTAGCCTGCTCCATTTCAAGAAGACTTTTGTGCTAAAATGAGAAACAGATTGCACAATTATGATTCAGAAGGAAAATGCCCAAGATAGAGGGCTGGGGTTTTAGAAAGAGGAAGTGCCAGGACCAGAGTCGGGGCTGGCTTTCTGCTTAAAGAAGTGCTGCACATCATGAATGTGCTCACTTTTAAGAGGGTCTCGGTCAGCCTTTGTGTTGTTTTCCTCAGAGGCAGTACAATGGTAGCAAAAAACTCAAATTAGACATCACATGCACGATCCAACCCAGCACCAAGGGCTGTTCAGTGCTGACACCCAACCACTTTTTACCAGCTCCTGCATGTGGACTTGAAAGAATAGAGAAGGTGCTCAAAACAGCATATTTTAGGTGACAGCAGGTATTTTCAGGAAACTAGACAAAAACCTGAAACCATGGATGTACTGTGTCTGTGCACTCTACAGAAGGGGCTTTCTTTCTAAAGCAGCTTTAATTCAACCTCTGTTTGTGCACACAATTAGATGAGGAGATAATTTCCAAGCACAATGACTTGCAGGTGCAAATAGTGATATAGATAACAAACTATCTGATCTGTGGGCACAGATAGATAGTTAGACATCTAGAATCCTTATGTGCAGCCATAAATAATTGCATCCTCAATTATTTATACAAATAAAGAGAGGAGGCCAGCCTGGATGGGGGGGAGAACTGGAGGGAGGACACAAAAAAAAAAAAAAAAGAAAAAGAAGCAGTAAAGCAAACCAGTCCTTGATGCAGGGCAGGTTATTTTTGGTCCTAAACCCCAACATTTTCGAAATACAGAGCCAACATTAGGATTTCATGTTACCGCCTCTCTGATGCCAGATAGGGATCCCTCAAATTTTAAATACCAGGCCTTTTTTTGAGTTTGAGACTGCTGCAGGATTTGCACCAGAGCAGATGAAGTGATGTAGTTTCTCTTGTGCAAAATGAAGGTATGAACCAGTAATGTAAACAGTGAATTGCTTCAGCAAGCCTGATGGCTGGGTGAAAATGGTTCCTGCTACATTTTGCATTAGTTTTTAATGTGTCTGTTAAACAAGTAAATTGATGTAACTGTGGAGATGGCTGACACTTTCCTCCTCCAAAAACATCCTCAAAACATCCCTTTTGGAGGAGACAAAGGCTAAACAGATATTTATGAATTTGGGGAGAATCCTCAGGCGTATAGATGCAAGTAATATTTATATTACAAAAGTTATACTATCATATGTGTTATAAATATAGATACGCAAACTATTATAAACATTGTGAAGTTTGGAAAACAAATTATTTTGAAGTCTGCATAATGACTGTGTTCATTATCCATTCCCTACATGCATATATATCTGTCATCTATATCTATATCTAATCTATATCTATCTATCTATCTTTCATCACATGCATACATACAGACATTTTTCATAGACTCCTGCCTCATTCAGGGCACAAATGATTGGTTTGATGCAAAACTACCCAGTCTTTCATTTTGCTACTCACTCATTAACGTGCCACAGTACCTAGGTTCTGTTAGGAATTGTGCCAGACCCACTGGAAACAAGAGGGTGTCATTCCTTCAGCTGAAAAGTCCACAGTGGGAAATTTTAGGAGCAAAGAGAGTAAGGTCAGAAGTATCTACTAATTTTGTGCAGCTGTGCTGTTGCTTCTTAGGGTCTCAAGTCAGACCCCCAGCAAACAAGGAGCATGTGAGAAACCATATAGACAAAAGCAAGGATTGGGGATGGGAAGAGCACTGTGAGAGAGGCCTGACCCAGCTCTGCTTTCCAGATCTCAGCTTGCTTTTTTTCCCTCAGTCCCCTTACTAGTTCCTCGGACACTTTCAGAATACAGAAGACGCAGCCAAATCCCTGATTTACCCAAAGGTTATTTTCTGGTTAATGGAGGATGTAGGAGTGCTCTGATAAAAGCAAAGTGTGATCCCCATCATTGAAGGCTCTATCATGATACACATACGTGAGTGCAGTGCTCATCTAAATTCACATAGCTCTGATATTTCCTAACTGCCTCGTTCAACCCACTATGACATTTTCAAACACTGTGTTTGTGACTTAATTTCTACCCTATGGCACGGGCTGAGAGGCTGTGTGATGCACTCTTCTTGCTCCCCCACTTTTTCCTAGTCAGACATCCCTTCCTTAATCCTTTCTCTTCTCTCTTATCTTCTCTTCTCCTTTCTATTAATAAGCTTCCCCATGCCGCTTCCCTAAACTTTACATTTATCCCCAGAATAAAGTATTTAAACAACAAAAATACACAGCTAAAAAATGATGTCTTTAATTGTTTAAGTTTCTCCTTTGTCTCAATTACATATACAGCTCTGTTCAGATGGCAATTACTCAGGCTAAAGAAAGTCTTTGGGCTCTAAATGTATATCTTAAAAGTGTCTGGCATGTTTTATGTCTTACTATTAGATAAAAACCACATATAAATAATAATAATTTTATTTCTTATGTTATGCATGCAACTAATACTTGTGTGAATGTGTTGGTATGACAAAAGGCTTTTCCCTACGCAACCAAATTTGGCTTTGATATCAACAGAAATGGTTGGAGAGGACCATCAATGGATCAGGTTCTCTTTTTTAATTGATAGATTATTGTCCATCATTCTAGGGCAGTCCACTTGAAAACATGACTGACCATTTACAGCATTTGCCACCTGCTCCTGGTGCTTTACAATATTGACAGATCAGAGCAAAGAACGTGTGCTGGGGACATTTTCATGGTTACTGCTGGATTTCAATCTTATATTCAATTTTAAGAGCAGGTTGGAAAAATATAATCCAATTACTAGACATTCGTAGTTTAATAAACTCTTTCTACACAAAATCAAATTTTTATTTTTTTGTCTTCCAGGATAAGGCTGGCCTTAGAGGCAAAACATAGTGTGATTTGTTGAAATTCTCAAGCACAATATCTGATTTGTATGTAGTTCTCAAATATTATATCGTTTAAAGGCAAAACAAAAGTTACTCAAAACCCATTATCTTAGACAATAGTACAGACCTGAGGAGGGTCTGATAATGACTGTAAACAATGGATTTGACTCAAGATAGCGTCCATGGCTCAAATTCAGAAGAACTGCAACCTAAAAATATATTTTTTGGGTTTTTTTTGCATTAAAGAGAATAAACCACCTTTATTTTTCAAGCAAAACACTTCTGCTTGTGGTAAGGGTTTAGAAAACATGAAACCAACATTAACCCATAAAGCAGCCTCTGCCCAAATTCTCAAAGCTTAGAATGGAATCTTAAAAGCTGCCACTGATTTACCCCTTCCAGCGCTCAGTGATAAGCAGTTTACACACCTATTAACAATGATTTAATTGTAACATTATCATCCTTTTCCTTTTCACATCTTTCACAACGATTTCAAGAGGACGTGGAGAATCTCAGGCCTGCAGGTCTCCTGGCTCTGATACACCACTCTTATCAGATATGGGGTGATTTCTGGAAGGAATTACAGCATTCTGGTACAACCTAAGGGAGTTCTAAACCCACCCAAAGGTCCAGCCTTTCTCCACATCCCAGACAGAGCACTAAAATCCTGTCTTCTCTGGCTCTGCCACAAGCCTTATCTCTCTGGCAGAAGCAATTACTCCTTTTATTTTTCCAAGGTTA
Organism: Ifrita kowaldi; assembly: GCA_013398055.1. Lineage (NCBI taxonomy): Eukaryota > Metazoa > Chordata > Aves > Passeriformes > Cinclosomatidae > Ifrita > Ifrita kowaldi. Next base: position 620,965 of record VZRS01009368.1, read on the forward strand.
CCTATTAATGATAAAAGCAGCATGATGTCGGACACAGGTCATTAGATGTGTTTCCAATCTTTGCTCTTCCCCACAAATACTGAAATTTCTTTTTTTGAAGGACAGGATTCTGGCATTACGATGTGAACCTGCTGCTGTCATAGCTCCTGGACAAGCCCGTGGTGGCTCAGCTGAGCTCCAAGGACAGCAGCAGGGCTGGGGTTGCCTCACAGGGACCACCCACCCACCAAAACAGCATTTCCCAATCTGCTGCAAGTATAATCTCATTTTCATTCTCCAAATACCCAGCCTTGCCTTCTGGAAAGCGAGTAATATTTTTTCCTCTATTCATCTTAATTTTAGCTCTGATATTGTTAGCTACAACTTGAAATAGGAACAAAAATTGGACAAAACAAGATCTTAACCTTGACTATCTTGAACTTCAAGTGGTTTTAAAACCGTAGTTGAGTCAAATTTGGATTTCCATAGGAGCTGCTAATTATTTATACAAAATACGGGGGTGTCATCACACTTAGGAGTATCACAGTAACAGATCTGACAAGGTACACCATGTTTCTTCTGAGCAGTAATCCCTTTGCAGGGCTTTATAGGAATTTTATGTTTTAAATCATGAAAATTTTTAGACTTTATGCTCCATTAGATGGACATGGAGAAAACCGAATGAATGAAGTTGGATCAAAATGGAGGAAGGTGATGTTAATTGGAATTTTAACATTTACATGTCTTTCTCATTACTTTTTCAAGTAATATTTCTTAAAGGAGGCAATACATTGTCAATACAAATTCTCAATAGGAATGTGGCTTAATACCATGCAATTGGCTTTTTATCAAATTCCGCTGGAGCAACTTCTCTGCCATCTGAGCAGGTTTTTCGCTAAATGCCACTGAAGTGGCGTCACTTCAAAACAACACTAGGCAAGGTTTTGTTTGGTTTTGTGCTTTGTTTTTAGCACCCAAGTGACTTGAGCAGAGAGCACCACTGCCAGGCAATAATTACAACGGGGTGAGGTACCTAGGACTTACCATGGGCAGACAATGAGAGGTTCATGAATCGTGCTCTTTTTCTTTTGGATATATAAAAATGTATTGTATTTGAGACCAACATCCATGTAATATTGTGAAGTACTCAATAACAACAAACTACCATATGTCATGCAACCCTGCCTATATTATTTGAAAACCAGTTAATACTTTTTCATTTACTGCTATGTATATGAAGGGAGGAGGAGAAGGCTGTAACGATCAGGCTCTTTTTCCTATTCTTTCAGAAATTTTAGGTTGCTGTATTAATCAAACACAGTAATATTTATTCATGAGTACATTTGAAAATAACCTACAGACTTTCAACAGCTATATCAGGTAGTTAAACATGAAGTGCCCTCAAATACTGTTTCATCCCTGGTTTCCTTTGTGTACACTCAGTTTGAGATAACTGTATTGAATTGTACATAAATTAAGTTTCCTATCATTTAGCCATAATTTAACATATTTGACAAATCCATAAAGTTAAAAGACATTGTGGTACCTATGCTATCCAAAATTACCCACTTGGGAGGAACCTGCTCTGTGAAGAACAGATTAAAGATGGCATTTTCATCTTTTATTGAGAATTTCTCATGCTTTATCAATTCAACACTAATTTTTAACAGCAGAGTAAATATTCTATGTATCCTTTACTCAGTAGTAAAGCTGGGTCTATGAAAGACAATATAAAACCTTGAAACAAATAAAAACCACTTCCAAAATGAAGGCTCAAAATAATTCATTGCGAAAAAGAAATAATACATGTGTCTTTGATTTATAGTGATCGTGTTCTGAAATAACCTTAATTGAAAAGATAAAATATACCTATGATTTTGTAAAATTGCAAAGAGATACTACAGTTTTTGTAAAATTTGATGGGAAGATATGTTGTCTATTGTTTCCACTTCTAATATACATGTGTAAAGCATTTACTAGAGTACTGCTTTATAAACAGCACAAGATGGAAGTATCTGAACACTTAGGTTGTCACCTTAAAACAAACTGTCACACATTTTTCTTCACACATTTGAAACCCAACTTATCAACCTTAACAAGTGTTGTTATCAAAAGAATTTTGGTGCCTTTGTTCTTTCCCTTTTGCAAGTAAATTACACTTTTAGGATTTATTAAGACAAGAAACAATTTTTGAATAGCAGGTCAAAACTCTCTATGGAAAAATTCTCATTACTTTCTAGCCTGAAGCAGTATTTACCACTCCAACTTATCCATCTTTTTCCTGTTTTTTATATATCTATATTTCCAGAATCTTGTTTCTGTGCCTAATGCTATAACATTGCAGCAGTTTGTTCAAAGCAACACTCTTATTTTTGCTCTTAGCCGGTGCTATACAAACCCTGATCAATTATTGAAGTGTAAGCCCTGAAGTAACACAGCCATTACTGCAGCAGGCAGATAAAAATGGAACACTTTTAGCTACAGTATATTTACTTTAGAATTTCAACAAACAAACCAACAAGTTAAACTACCTTGTCTTTCACTTTGTTTGATGTACTAATATTTCCTGCATGTTCAAAAGTCTTTCTTTTAAAACAAAGTTACTGAAATGTTATGGCTGCTTGTTTGTGAGGATACCTAAGCTTAAATATTTGCATGAAACAGCCTTGAGATATAGAAAAGGCAGCATTAAAGTAGCACAAATCTAATACAGAAGCTGCTATCTGCAGTGCCATAAGAGCCACAGTTTTTTATGAGCTGCCTGGTATTTAAGTTCGCCAAACTGCAGAGCCTGCATATTGTAATGACATTAAAAATGATGCTGGGAGGTATCTTAAACAACAAACAACATCACTGAGGAAAGTATTCATTAAAGACAAGAAAGAAAAATCAAATTAGAGGTGTTGGAAATTTCTCATGGAAATCAACTGCTAATCACTTGTGGACTTTTCTCCTTCTGCAGCTCACTTCTCTCCACACAAAGGAGTGCCCAAGATGCAGTTTTTTGTTGAAATGCTTTCTTATGTAATTATACAGAGTCTATTTCATAGCGACGCCAGTTCAAGACTACAACTATTCATCTTCTGATGGCGCTGCATGTGCATCTGCACACAAGATATAATGTTTTTCAGTTTAAATGTCTGTTCTGGGTTTTAAGGACTAAATGATAGTGAAGATGACTGGAAACGTTCCAGAATTTCCTATATAAACTGCTTAGAAAAACCAAAAATTAGTACTTATGCTACAGAACTAATAATGTTTGACATTTGCATTTTATCACTTACGGTATGAAGAGCGGGAAGAACTTGTCCCAGGAAGTTTGAGGGAAAACGATAAAAACTCAGTTTTAGAAATGGATGTTTAAAAAAAGCCTGTATAGTTTTTGCTCAGTTTTCAGCTGTTCTTTTTTTCCAGCTCCCAGAGGAAAGCAGGCCGCGTGGCTCACAAACACCATACGTGAACAGCTTAGGAGAAGTGATCTCATGAATACATAAGTGTGTCACCACGTCCCACTTGGAGGCATGTGATAACTGGATATAGTAGCCATGAGTAAAAAAAGCTCCATGTACTTAGGTGTTTTCACAGGTTTGGACAAAAACCAAATCCAGTAGCATGATGGTTCCAGTTTGTGGTTGTTTTTTTTTACTCTTTACAGGCAAGAGTGAGAAGTGGCTGATGGACCTGGGGTGGTTCAGCCTGGAGGAAAGGAGGCTAAAGGGGGACCTTCTCACTCTCTGCAACTCTCTTACAGGAGGGTATAGCCAGTTGGGAGTCAGTCTCGTTTCCCAAATAACAACAGCGTGAGAGGAAACAGCCTCAAGATGCATCAGGGGAAGTTTAAATTGAATATTAGGAAAAATTTCTTCGCTGAAATGGTGGTCAAGCGTTGGAAAAGATTGCCCAGAGAAGTGGTGGAATCAACATCCTGGAGGTGTTCAAAAAATGAGTCAATGTGGTGCTTGGGGATAGGGTTTACTGGAAAACTTGGCATGGGTAGGTTAATGGTTGGACTCAGTGTTCTTAGAGGTCTTTTCCAGCCTTAATGGTTTTATACATTTGCATCCATGAGGACATTCGCAAACATTTTCACCAACATTGGCTGCACTACTGGTCCATACAAGCACTATGTGTGGGGCTGATAAGTAGATATCGCGCCATTTCCTCAAACATCTGAACTTCCCCAAATTTCTTGCATCTTTGGAAACAAAGGAGGATCTATACCTTCTCAGCCACAAAGACAACATCTGCAAATTGTGGGAGCCTGGGGCTACTCTGGTCCTATTGGAGGCTGATTCCATTCCAGCTGATAGGAAGCAGCCAGGCAGGAACTCTCTCCTTGAGCTGATATGCACAGATGAGCTCTGCTCTTACCACACAACTTTATGCTCGTTTCTGGACATGGGATGAACAAAAAAACTTCAAATATGGGACAGCCAACACAAATACACGTACACATAGACATGCACCCATACAGAGGATGTAAGAAGTACAGCTGCAAGTTAAAAAAACCCACAGACTATTTTTAAGCCACATCTATAGGCAATTACTAACCAAGTCAAACTCTCTTTTCACCCTTCATTTCAATAAACCTTACATTTTAAAAAATGGAAATCACAATGAATGTAAACAACTCCTTTATCTTTCACTTTATTTTTATAGCCAGTCCATCTGAGCCTGGTAACATATTCAAGGTATGCCTCAAACACTTGGAAGCAAAAACCTTTTCATTTGAACATTCGATTCACTAAAAGTGAGGTAGCCAATTTGTTGTTGCAAGCGTCTGTGCTATTATTTTTAGAGCTTTCTGGCAGACAGCTTATGAAAGGTGGTTTGTATAAAGCAGCAACATAATTTGAAAAAGTGCAAAAAGAGAATCTATAGTGATGCATGTCTTTGTGAAACTGCTCTTTATTTAAATATTGCACTGGATAGTCGAAACAGGCTGCCTGGATTTATGAGGTGTGAAGCTATGTCTCATAATGATTAACATTAGAATCACAATTTAGACCTGAGGTCAGACTCCAGATACTACATTAACCTTCTTATTTTTTAGAAAATCTGGAGCTCTCATTATTATTATAGCCTTTACTGAAACAAAGATGCTCTTGAGTTCACTGCTTGTTTTAGATGTGTCAGGAAAGTAAGATGAGGTCTTTGAAACCTTACTTTTCTTCACTACTGTACTCATCGATGCCTACCTCTTCTCAGAGGAGCTCTGTATGCCTGTGTGTGGACCACAAAAAATGCCTGATTCTCACAAAACTTACCTAAAATGTCCAAAACCTCAGATAGCCTCTCTTGCAGTTATCAATTTTAGGCAGATATGCAATGCAATAACCAAAGTGCAAGCTATACCAAACAAACAACCGTTTAAACACCGAATATTCAGTTATTCTGTGTGATAATCCTCATCAAAATGAAATTTTTGCTTATGACCTGCCTTTTATGTTCCCTGCAAGCACTAGGTGAGAGCCACTGGAAGAAAGGCTGCCTTGGGGAGAGGGTCATGGTGTCACACCTGAAAAACAAAAGATCCTCAAGAATAAGGTTCAGCTGGTTGAGGAGAGCTTGGGGAGTGAGTGGAAATCAATGGATGCTTTGTTTTGATATTTATCCCACAGTTTACCTGCCGTCAGCAAGAATTTCTAGTTGGTTGGTGACTCCTAGAAGCCCTTCTCCTGCAGGCAGTTTGAGGTTCTTGGAGTCACAAGGAAGCCTTTGGGTCTAACATGGCTGTGTAGGTTATTCTGGGCAAACAATAAAGCCTTTTTGCATTTTCCAGGAGCACAAGGTCTACCATACATGTGTACTGTTACAATTCTTCTGCACACATGTGGTAAATCTGCTGTTCCTTAGAGCTGCCAGAATTGCCTGCTTAGGGCAAGTGTGACCCACGCTGACCTGAAGGACACCAGTTATTTCACACCCTCAGAGAACACCGCTGCACTGCTCCTTCCTCTGCCCAGAAAGACTTTTCAAACTTAGCTCCAAATAAAACCTTCCCTCTCAGGTCCCTCCAGGATGCAACAGAGGGAAAAGGGAAATTAAAATAGACAAGGTGAGACTAACTCCATGTGTACACGAAAAACAGTTATTAAACAACCAACCCTACCTCCTCCCTCAGCTGTAACTAAAATCCTGCCATTTCCTCCATTCCACTTTCATTCCTAGTAGCATATTATATCCCAGAATAGTTTGGGTTGGAAAGGATCATCTTGTTCCAGCACCCCCACCACGGGCAGGGACACCTTCCCACTACACCAGGTTGCTCCAACCCCCATCCAACCTGGCCTTGGACACTTCCAGGGGTGGAACACCCACAGCTAAATTCATATTTCTTTCCCCCACAGAAAAAAAAATAAAATTAATAAAATAATTTATATCCATCTTTCCCATGTAGTTTCACTGTATATAGTTTTGCTTATGACTTAGAATATTGAGGTATTTGTTTGAAAACTAAAAGCTGCTGAGCAGGTGAATCATAACCAACCCAGATGCACTTCCACAGGTCTAAGCAGATCACAGGCAAATGGTTGAGTCAGGAATCTGTGACTAAAATACTTATCAGATTCTAAAGCGAGTATAAGGCAATGCTCCAAACGCAGCTCCTGGATCTCAGTTAAAGAAGAAGCTGCTACAGAGATGTTAGCAAATCGTCCTAAATTTTGAGTGCCAAAAATTTATAAACTACAATCCTAATGATGGCCCATGTAACATCATCACTTAATCAAACAATGCATGTCTTCAGGTGATAGAGCTGAATGTTTTATTGGGGAATAAACTACCCGGCACGTAAGGATAGGGGATGAAAAAACCGATATTGTGAGAAGTTCAAAGGGTGAATGCCTATGAATACCTATGAATGCAACGAGTCTGTAAAGCAAAATATCTCCCTTTAAATTACTTGTCCATTCAAATGAAATTTGACAACTTATATTTCTTGTTGACACGAGTTCCAAAGCGCATCCCATGCAAAAAAATTCAATTCAGAAACATTTCTAAAACCTCTAGATTGCGTAGTGAATATTCTCTTTGTATTATGACACGACCTATTGCGGGCACAATGGAGAATAACTCTAATTATGAATATTCATTATATCTTTTTTAAAAAAACAAACCCAACACAACATTTTAGTGTCACACAGCAAAAAAAGCTATTCATGGGCCAAAGCCCAGTCACTTAGGTTTACCCTAGACTGATGATTATATATCAAAATGTCAAAAGATATGTATTTACCAGGTTTGATGAAGAAAATCTGACAAATACTGTTTAAGATAAGTGGTGTTTTCTCCTAATTGTTGTCAAATGAATGAAGGGTAACCTAATGCCCTGGTACTTTGGTGGTGCACTAAATGGCTTCAAAAACTCTTATTTATACAATGTATTGGTACACACTCTAAAAGGAGGATTGAAGCAGGCATGCCCATTTATAAATGTATCTTAGGTATACATAGTTGGAATTACGAGGGAAAATGGGACAAAATAACCCAGATGAACCAGTAATTGTTTACATTTGTTTGTTGTCTCAGTTTGATATGTCATTCAGTCACCCCCATTTTCTTGGCACTGCTGTGATTTTTAAAACTGTAAATGCTTCTGCTAGCATCAAATTTACTGAGATGAATCATTTGCTAGAGGTGCATCACATAGCAAAGATTTTAACAATCTTTCAGGGTGCAGTAATATATGCAGGTATTCTACCAGAAAAATCCCGAATATCTGAAGTTTTTGTGCTAAGGGGAAGTTACCCGTACGTATTTCAAGTCAGGTCCCTGGCTGCTTTCATCAACATTAAAGTTTTGTGTTGTTAAACGGTGGGTCTTCATTAGTGCAAAGATGCATAGAAGGATATTAAGAGGAAGAGGTTTTATGCTGAATTTTTGGGTTCCCCATAATCTCTGAAACAAGGAGTTTTCTAGGAGAGGAAACTGTGTTATAGTGCCCAAGTTTACCCTCCGTGCTGTGACCCTATTCACAGACATCCATGTACACACACGCAAATCCAGCAATATCTGAGCAAGCTCAGGTGCTTGAGGAGATCAAGTCATAGCAGCAACGAATTCACTGAATTCTTTCACTGAAAGGGTAATCAAGAATTGTGACAGCCTGCCCAGGGAAGCTGTGGAACCACCATCCCTAGAAATGTTCAAAATATGTGTGGATGTGGTGATTAGGGATGCAGTTTGGTGGTGGACCTGGCAGAGTGAGGTTAATGGTTGGGCTGGGTGATCTAAGAGGTCTCTTCCAGCCTTAACAATTCTATGAATTGCTGCTGCCTGAAGGAAAGCTGGAGCACTTAAAACTGGCTTTATTTCTCCACATTTTTTGCAATTCCCTGCTTGGTCTTGGGAGAAAATAATCTGCAGTGACCACATAACACTCTGAGTTTGCTTTCCCTACACAACTGTTCAGCTGCGTGGTTCACAACGCCATGGTGTTAAAACATCCCCCCTGCACACTCCCCACCACCACTGCTGATTATAGTTACAATTCTTTAGACACTCTGATTCATAGGTTTAAAGCTAAAAAATGTGGATTCAACAAAAAGCTAAGCTAAATCCAAACAGATTTTTTAACAGGTCTGAGAAATTTCAATTAGCTTTGAACAAATCATGCATTCGACTTTGTGCAGCTCTGGATAATGCTTCTCAGAACAGTCAGAATAAGAAGTAGAAAAATCAACTTATTAAAGGATGGACTTTTATGCAGTAGTCTGACTTCAGAAGAAAGTACTGGGGGTGCTAACAGGCAATTTCTTATGAGGCATCCAGTTGAATTTTTCATGCCAAAGAAGATTAGGTGACTCTTAGTACTTTATTCCTCCAAGATGGGGCCTACTCCAGAGATCTGAACTTTGTACTTTCAGATTTTGGCCCTAGGACAGAACTCATTTGTTCAATGAACTGGAAGACAAAATAGCATAGGACTGCATCAGGTACAATGGGATGCTGAAAGATCAGAACTAAGTAGAATATGAAATTATCTGTAAGGATGTAAGGATGCTTGCCCTCCACTGAACATGTTAATTGCCTAGATTATCAGCCCTTTGTAATAATTAAGTAGTATTAAAGTTCTCTCTCATGGGAAATTGTACAGCTTTTATTGTGTAGTTCAGCATGAAAGTTGCTGTTCACTACATCATCTGCCCCAGAGCAAGGGAGATGCAGGGTAGAGAGGAGCCTGTTGCTACATGGTGCACAAAGTAATGTCAATGGGTGGATGAGTATCAGCACTGTGACAAACCCTCGTTCACAGCTCCATGTGGAAAACAGAGACTTGGTCCATCCATTACTGTGAAAAAGAATAAGGAGAACAAAATTGTCGCACATGTTCTACCATCGGTTCGATCTCCCTGTTCCACCAACAAAGGTCCAGCAAGAGCCCAGAGGCCAGGCTCTCTGCAGAGCATTACAAGGGAGGGAGGCACTCAGGCTGGTGGTGCTGAAAGAAATGAAGCCAGAACGGAAGCCTAGCAAATGCAACCAAAAAATCCCATTCATTTAAACGAGACTTGGATCGGTCTCTTGGCAACTGGCGTGTCAGACACTCAGCTGAAAACCCACTGGCAAAGTCAGGCAGGCGGCTGTGGTTCACAGCCACACTTCTCTCAGGTGGCTCTGGAGGACACCAGCTCCTGACCACGCCTGTTCCAGTGGCACTGGGGGGGACAGGACACACCTGAGGATCAACACGAACATTTTCTTCGTCTGAGGCTGTAAACTAAAATCCACCACAGCTGCAAGTTTGACTTTGAGATAGAGGAAGTACATCCATGTACAGAGTGAGACCCTTCTGTCCCTTTTGTTCACTGTCAGGAGATGGAACACAACCATCTTTGACATGGAAGGTCGAATGTGCACCTCGGGTTTGCTCCCTGTAATGAAGGCCCTGCTCTTGAAAGTAGTAATGCAAAATCACTTAATTAATAGCTGGACCGAATATAATCTCTGGAAAATATTTCTGACAGATGGTTTTCATCCTCTTTGCAGAGCCCAATGTTTTCAGCTGTCTTTTACAGTTCATACCTTACTAGGCACAAGATCATTGAGATTTTGTCCAATTAGTCCTTTTTGCTCTTTTGAAATATTTGGTATGACTCTAGACCATATATATGTATCTCCCACACATGAAAATTATTCATAGGCTTTTTCAAAAAATTTCCCTCTATAAATGCAAACATTTGTGTTCTATCACTATATTTTGTTTCTGCACAATGAAAGGAGAATTTAAAATATAACAGAGAATGCCATTAGAATGTGCTCAGTTGTGTGATCATTTGGCAAAATGGACAAATGTCTCCTAAAGAGTATGTTGAGGTTCCCCAAACAAATTTTACTGGTAACATAAGGCAGGTTGGAGTAAATTCCAGCCATGAAACTCTAGTTCATTAATTTTCTACACCAACTGTCTCTTGCTAATTCCACTCACATAATAAACAGCCTAATAAAAATATACTTTCCTTCTTGGTCTCCATCTGAGAATATTTATAGATGCTGTGTAATATTGCAGGGATTTGGTCATTTTGTGTGTGTGTGTGTGTGTGTTTTAGTAGAAATTTGAAAGAAGGTTGATACTTTTATCAAAATACAGGAGCAATACTGTGCTTTGTGATTCTAAGGTGATGTAATTTGTCTACTGTTGTTTCTGCCAACTGGTGACCAGACACTAGAGCTGACTTAACCAGTAAGCAGAGTCTACCATCTGGTGGCTGGAGTTGCTGAGTGTACATCCTACACATTCCTGCATCGAGATTCCAGTGGGACCTTTGTCACTGGTAGACAGCGCTTTTCTCCTATAAGTGGAGTCATGAGGCACCTTCAGCCTGTTAATCTTGTCTCCCCTAAAGATTTTTCTTTTTAGTGTAATTTACATCTCCATCCACAGCAGCTTTTCCAAAAAGCCTGCATGAGCTTCTTCCTCACTATTTGGCCACTCTTTTCCATGGATTCTGTTTAATGCCTTTTTGCATAGAATAGTCCTGTTGTAGTATTTGATATTAATTGATCAACAAATTAAATTTTATGGTGTTGTAACTTCAGCCTTATCTGACAATTTTCCATCTCCTTTCCTTGCTGTTCACTATCTCTGCTATACAAGGACTCATTCCCAGAATCTAATACATCACGACAGGAATTGCCACTGAAATATGAATAATTTTGTATGAATCACCATTACTAGCCACAGTAAATACCAAAATATTGTATTTTTGAACACACACATAGCCAAATTACCGGGGATATTTATGGTACGATATTTTTTACTTTGGGTTAACCAAAGTAAAAAAAAAACAATAAACCAAACTTGTTCTTAGTGATTAATCAATTGTAGTTCTCGCTCATGGAATCACACAGTGATTGACAGGGGCTGTATGATATGAGTCAGGGTAAGAGCTGAGATCTCATTTATCTTTTCAGATATGCTTTAATACAACAACAACGGAAAGCTGAGACTATCTTCACATTAGGTAGAAGGCTGAAATGTCTGCAAATAATTTAAACCATATTAGCGCATGATAACGTTGACAGTAACAAGATAGGAATGACTGAAACAATCTAAACACTGAGGCAGTAAAGTGGCTTTTAAGTACCTATACAAAAGATCACTGCCAAGCAAAAGACATCCAAAAAGCAGAAAAATGTGTGATGTTCAAAAAAGATATAAAGGATGACTTCATCACAAGTTACCATTGTGCCTCTTGGTGCACAGGCTCGCGTTTTGCATATCCTCTTTTCTCTGCAATGACTGCACCCGATTAGTCTCTTCAACACACAGTCTAACAATAGGAAATGCTATCCACAAATGGGTTATTTCACACAATAAAAGAAAATCTTACTGAACTATCTTCTGAAAACGATGTACAAAAGGCTGTTAAACAACATGCATCTGGCAAGTCAAATGGTTCAGATGGCACACAAATAAATCCACATACTATTGCTGATTTCCAACTATTAAGACATCTGCTGAAAATCCTCCAGTTAATAGGAGCACAAAATAGCTTCTTCCAGACTTGCCTGTTTCCCTTATCTATCATGTATCTGTGGAAGGAGCGGGGATCAATCACTGTCTATAAAAACCAACTTGGTAGCGATTTCCCAGCCACAGTGGGCAAGGGCATCACTCATCTGGTGCTGTTCATTGGGACTTTTTTCCCCCTGGTTCATGTCCTATTGCTTTCCAGGGTCAGATGAGCAAAACCAAAATATGCTAACTGGGATTCTTAAGAAATCCATTGTGAACCAAAGAGGCAAATTCTCTTACAGGGCTTTAAGTAGATGGAGTTCTGCTTAGGTCAGGCATAAAAAACCAAAAGAAAAAGACAGGAGCATGTGAGTGCACAAGTGGAAGAGCAGAAATCCCTCGGCATCAATGCCAGATCCTACTGCCTTAAGATTCATATCATCATTCCATGGTTAATGCCTGACTATGATATTTTGACAAGGAGAGGATCTAGACACCGAGGTGTAATGAAACTGATTAAAGCAATAACAAAGTCTTACAAAGCAGCATGCAGAAACTACAACTGAAAACTACTGTCATACACCAAGTAAGAGTCATTTAAGGACACAGACATTAGCAATGAAATGCTATTCATGCAAATACAGTCAAAAAATGAAAAGATTCCCCTCACTACAAGTGCCAGCCCTAACTTCTGCAGACCCTCGGTATAGTTTTGGTGATAGGAAGGACCATAGGTCCACTTAAATATTAGTGGGGTGTCTTAGTTCACAGAGGAATAGGATATTTAGAATGATTTTTGTCCTACAGAAAGCAGAAAGGAAATTGCATGATAATCTACCTTGTCTCTCTGACAAGCTGTGGAAAATTACTGAAAATGGATAATTTAACTTTATTTTTTTAAGCCATACAAACAATACTCAGCACTGAGTCTGAGACTTAACAGTTTGCACATCAGAGTGGTTATATGCCTATATCTATCTCTAAAGGGACTCTTAAACCCTATATGGTGTTTTTCCTGACTTATACCTGTAAAACTGTTTGAATATCGAACTGCTGTCACTAATCAGAGGAGTTACATGATCACAGAGTCTGTGCTCACACAAGGTACTAGGCAGCTTCATTTTAATCAGTTTTCCAAAGAATAAGAACTATCACAGTCAGGGTAAATGAACTCAAGAGATACCATGGGATGCTTACATTCCCTTTATTATAAGTATTTGCATAATTTCATTGGGATAACTGGTAAATCTGTACATTTTTTTTCTCCAGGACTGCTTAACATTCCCTGACTTACCTCTATTTATTTTCCTGAGGAAAGGTATAAAGCAAGTGTGGACACAAACATGAAAAAATATTTGATAGATTCTACATATTTTGCTTAGGGAACAGGAAGAGTAAAGACAGCTGGTCAGCTTGGCTTGGCAGCAAAATGCACTGTCCCTCCAAAGCATCCAGGTGCTCAGGAATGGCGAGGAACAGCCTTGTATTTGCATCCAGGTTCACTAGAAGTTCCTGCTGCCTCAGACCCCTGAAGGAAGCACAACTAAGCAAGGATGACTAATGATAATTTTGAATTTTCCCTCTGAACTGCATTCTTTTCATTAGGCTTATCATAGCAACGATATTTTTAAGGCTGTGAGATTTGTATCACAGCTTGCAATAGATTATCTGACAAGACAGTTGAACACTGTAAAAACATGAGGAGTAGATGTAAAGGTGGGGAAAAGACAGCAGAAAGAGGAATCAAAAGCAGAGAGAACAAAGGGAAGAGATTCACTGAGTCATTTATACAGCAATAAACGGAGCAATAAAACATCGTTACCATCAATAAGCTCTGACAAAGCAGTTGGAGATGAATGAAGGAAGGTTCAAAGCAAGATGAGCAAAGGACTTTGGATTAATTTTGTGTTTAAAGAATTCAGGGTGTTGGGAAAGAAAAAGTATAGAGATCATGGTAGTACCAGTGGTGCTTTATAAGACATCGTAGTTTGTTGTAAGATGTGGCAGTGTCTCTACTCTTTTTTCTCATAGTGAACATTTTTTCTCATCCTATTGCACTGAGCAACGTTGTTTATCCCCTCATTCCAGTGCCAGATTTGGGTTTTCCACCATTATCATAAAGTTGTTAATGCTACAGACTCTCCTTGGGCTCCACACTGGTGCACAACTGAGACAGAGGCTGGGAGCTGCATCATCTCTTTTGTGTCAAGAGTGAAAGAGCAGAGGAGAAGAGCAATGAGAGAGAATAACTTCTCCTCCCCTCTCTTCCCCCCTTTCCCATATGAACATGATGACTCATTATGACAGAAGTGTAATAAACTTCTAAAAAGGCAACCACAAAACATGTATTTTTTTCTGACAGGCACAGATACATAAAAAAAAAAAAAAAAAAAGCTCACACATTCAATGATATAGGATTAAATTATCCACTGCCAGCTTTTGGGGCAATATTTAAACATTACATCCTACAATGAAGCTCAGTTCTAAACTGCTGTATCTGATTTATAGAGGTAAACAGCACAAACTCAAAGTGTAACAGCACTGTAATGTCTTTATGTTGCAGCAGGGCTATCAGTTAAAAAAAAAAAAAAAAACAAAAAGACTTTTTTTCCTTACTGTGACTCTAAACTGCACCATCCCTGGTGAAATGGAAACTACTCCAAGCTTTCTCCTTGGGAGAGACTTTTTGCCCTCTCCTTTAGGTTTTTGGTGAGCAGCACCATGCGCCTTATGATCTGGTATCCCTGACCCAGCTGCGAGGACCAGGAATTACGTGAGGAACTTTCCAGCTCTGGAGGGTGAGGGATGGAGGCACCAACTCTCTGGTGTGCTGGGGAGAGGCTGCCCCCTGCACCCCACTGCTCCCAGTTCTGCAGGCAAGGTTAAGCACATGTAAATTAAAACTGCAAGCTATTTTTGTATGAAGTTGGTATTACTAATTTGCTAACTATGACAATTTCACACAGAAACCCTTTTGTTGGAAACTGAGTTTCTCATGTAATAATTAGCTGTGGAATATTACCCCAAACAGGTGTCTGTAGCCTGTCAAAGTCAGAACAGGTGATTTAGAATTAGCGTATTAAAAGAACTGTGAATTAGCGAAGCAAAAACGTGTTAATTTCTTGTTCCATCTGTTAATATGAATTCACTGCCAAATATTTTACTTTGTAGAACTGTGCTGGGATTGGCAAGAACATACACTATAAAAAAAAAGTTTAAAGGCCTGAATGTTTAAAAATCATGACATACGTTACTGCAAAAATAACTTCTACATTTGAGCAAGGTTTTTCTTTTGTATCTTTTAAAACTTCATAGTGAAGAATACCATATAATCCATAAAATTAAGCTAAAAGCTCTCACACACACACAAAAAAAATAATTTTAAGGCTTTCAAAACCAAGTCGGAATGCAGTGTCACGAGAAAATGCAAGAAAAATATTATGAATTGGCTTAAATAAAAACTACAATCAATGTCTTTATTCTGCCTTGAAAGTGTTTGAATACTCAAGATCTTTGAAATGCAAATTTCTGAGCACAATACTGGTATCTACCTGTAAAGCTCTGTCCTATCTGTGCAGTAACACAGATCCCATGAACATGCCATTCCTCAAAGTCCTTTGTGATAATGAACATCAACAACCCCCCAAACTCCTATCCTACACTTCTGATTCTTCACAGTAGTGTTTAAAGCAGCATGGATCCCATGTCTTTTTATTCTAACCCCCATCTTTTGTGTTCCTTTCTCTTCTCCCTGGAAGCTGGCATACTCCTGAGCTAATGGAGAATCTGGAATATGGCTGGCTGGTCAGTATTGCAAACCCACTGCACAAAAAGTGGCTTTAAAGACTGGTTTTAAAGACTTTATGGTTGGCATTTTCTATGAGCAAACCCAAAGTTTCCATGGCACTACTGCCTCTCAAAAAAAAAAAAGGAATATTTTTAAAGCATTTTATATATAATTGCCCAACAATGTATTATATATATCCATCAACTATTAATGAACATCAGGTATAAATGTCCAACTCCTAATATATATGACTAATGACTGCAATATATTTCCTAGTGTATTTCTCTACTTTTCTGAGCTTTGCAGAGAAATGCTCAGTTATGTTTTTGCTCCCTGCTATGCCTTGGTGCTTCTCCTCCCCTGTTCCCTGCCCCCTTTGGAGCCTGGTTTCAACAGCTGATTTTTTCTATCAGTCACTACTTGCCCTGTCCTGGAGAACACCTTGCATGAATTCACTCACAGACATCAAGGTTGTGGCTCCAGCCCATATTTTTATGATATTCAACTGTTTAAATTCAATAATTTGCCCTAAACCTTTGATTTTTTCAGGAAGGTGACAAGGTGCAGAAGCTCAGAGGAAGATCACGCATCGAAGGGGAAGAAGGAGAAAGCCAAAGATGTGGAAATGTAAAGAAAGCTGTCAATGACCGATATCTTGGTGCATTGCTCACCAAAAAGAAGTTATAAAACTAATTGTGACTGCATACAAGTCTCTGTTGTGCCAAGATTTTCCAAGGTAAGAAGCAGCCAGCAATTTTAGGTCTGGTCTTCAAGGACATAAATAAATTTGCACTAAAATTGTCTTAGGAGACAAATATTGACTTTGTGGCTGCCCCATCCCTGGAAGTGTCCAAGGCCACATCGGATGGGGCTTGGCGCCACCTGATCTAGTGGAAGGTGTCCCTGCCCGTGGCAGGGGCTGAAACTGGGTGGATTTTAAGGTCCCTTCCAACCCAAGCCATTCCAGTATTCTGTGATTCTATGATTTCAGTATTTGCTTTCCCAGTCTATCCCCTCATCACACACCCCGATGCAACAAATAAAGAGATTTGTGGCTGTGTTCCTCAAACCTGCATGCAGGACATCACTCTGCCCCCCGGCTTGTCGTTACTTTAGCATCTTTCCACAAATTGTGTTTTTTAGCACGAGGAAATCACAGAGAAACCCATATTGCCACTTGGATTACAGGAGAGTGGAAAGATGCACACCCAATTACTGCAGAGCATTTCAAGCAAAGCTTAGAGATACGCAGCAGGTTCTTAACTGCAAATGATATGATAGGTAGTTTCTCCTCCCTAGTTTTCTGCCACATCCAAGAGATTAATACTTACATGAATCATCTGTAATGACTAGCATAATTTAGGGAAGTGAATGAGATTTTCTGCATTATTTATATTATGAACTCACAAGAATATGAATGGTGGCTTATGTAAATTCAAGCCATGTTTACAGTAGCAAAGTGCAGGGAAAGACCAGCAAGGGTTAAACTGATATTTCCAGAGCTGGAGCTCTTTGTATCAACACTCTATTGCTTATTGCTTTAGTGCTGAGTGATGTGAGTTACAGCCTATGAACTACATATGGGAAACTTTTATTGTTTTCCACATTTGAATGGAAAAATAATTATGTCGCTCACATCTTTCACATACTTAAAGTAAATGCATCAAATTCTTTCTCAGGGTGTGGGCCTGAATTCTTATGTTAAAAAAAAAACCTGAAGGCTGCCAAAGTTTTGACCTTCGTGTAATAAAGGCGGTTTTTTTTTTTTTCTTTCTTTCTTTTATTTTTTTTAAAATGCTTGATAATTCAACCTAAATGTCAGCTTCGGCTTTAAAATAGAACACATCTATTTGCTCATAATATTTAAGAAATACAATGTCATTATACTGTTATCAGTGGTAAAACATGTCTAATCTTGATATAGCATCACCTTTAACAAATGCTTGTGGGAAAAAACTAGCGAATGCATAAAGCATTTTATGTAGTTTTAAAATATACAATACATTAAAGTTTTAGTTGACTTATCTGAAAAGACATATTTTTGGCACATAAATAAAAAAAGGCAAGGGAAGAACTTGTCAGAAGGCAAATAAAGTATGTAAATTAAATCAAAGGTAAGGCAGCTACACTTTTTGTATAAATAACTGTGTTAACAGATTTTTATGCATATTACAATATATTCAGATGCATTACTTCTGCAAAAACAAATTCATTGCTTCTCTCCAAAAAACGGATTAAAACAATTTATTTTATAAAATTTGGATGGATAGGATAAGAAATGTAATAGCTATCTATGGAAAATAAATATAAAAATTATTCAAGCTCCATCTACTTTATGCTAGTAATGAGATGCACTTCATTCAAATTCCTTTCAATTGAAACAGTGCTGAGAAAGCAGGAACACGATTCTGTAGGAAATGATTTCTAATCTTCATGATAACATACCAATATAATACAATTATTTACAATTGACTAAGAGTTAATTCCAATAGTATAACATCTTTCTTGCAAAAATGTCAGCTTTTATTGATGAAACAAACCAAGAATAAAACATTTTTACTTGTAGTCTAACTGTGCTGTTTTTCATTCTGTTAACCAAAACAACACAGCAATACTGTAAACAAAAAAATAGCATCAAACTGGCTGTGTTTGCATGATTTTATCAGGAATCAAAAGCAGTAGAGGGAAGGGCTTTTGGACTTTTAAAGCATTAAAAATAGTTTGAGCAAATAAATTATTCTTTGTTTTTGTTGTTTATATGGGGGGGGTTATAATTTTTTTTAAGGTAATGATCATTAATTCAATCAGAAGACTTCATTGTGTCAATAGGCAGGGATCAGGTACCCTTATATAGACAACTACAATCATGTTGCAATATTCATATTTTTAAATGCCCAACTGTCATGGTGGGTCTTGTTGTTGTTTTGGAAAATTAATGTAAAGTACACTTACATAAATAGTTAGTATTTAATCTTCTCCCTGTATCCTAAATTTGTGATGTACATGGCAGGACTATTTTCACTGGAGTCTGAATGTTATTTTACTCTTAGTAATTCTCTTGCCTCAGAACGCTTCAGTAGCATACCCTAATACTCCTACAAAAAAGGAAATATGGTTTAACTACTTCTCTGTCTAACATTCTGGGGACAATGTTTAACATTGCCAAGCACTCTTTAATCTATCAAAAATAAAAGCATTTCTATTTGCAGCTACACAGGTGTTTGTGCAGCACTTTGAGCTCCTTTGTCACAACCATCAACACACTGACCCAACCCCATCCCTCACACTGAGCACTCGTTCTGCTCTTACAACACACCTGAAATGAGGATTCACCAAGGCAGCCTGAGGGAAAAATTGTCATTAAATGGTTTAGATTGGAAGGAACCTTAGAGATCATCCCATTCCATCCCCTGCCATGGGCAGGGACACCTTCCACTATCCCAGGTTGCTCCAAACCCCAATGTCCAACCTGGCCTTGGACACTTCGAGGGATGGGGCAGCCACAGCCTCTCTGGGCACCCTGTGCCAGGGCCTCACCACCCTCACAGGGAAGAATCTATCAATATATATCAAATATAAGAAGAGAAGTAATGAGTTTTGGTATGAAGTGCCAGACAAGACACAAGCAAGACGCAGTGCTGGGCTGAAGACCCTTGACGGATACTCCTCTACTGTAAAGTCTAGATTTTTTTCCCCCCTCTTCTGTTCTGCAACTGTTTGCAAAGATATGATTATTTTAATTCTTTTCCAATGTCAAGGCAAGGACGCAAACCCACAAATAAGTGAAGCTGGGAACAAAAGGAGCTTTTACACCCGACTCACATGGGGCTGCCCTGCTGAACTCCTTCCACTAATATTTAAAAGCATGAACAAGTATGCCCTTCTAAACAAAATACAGCAGCTCTGCCTTATCTCCTCGCATGGGCTGGCCCAACAAACTCAAATACTAACACAATAAAAGGAAACAGGTGGCTGAGAGAAATATCTTATATCCTCCAAAGCAGCTGCCTCACAAGAAATTCAATCTAGGTGTCCCGAACAAGCTGCCTTTTCATCAAAGAATGCTTGCACCAGAGATGCACAGTATACCTACTCAGAACATATCTTCTATTGTACTTTCTGCCACCAGCTGGCTTCCTTTGATTGGCACAATTTTGGCAGGTATTAATATTTGTGTTTTTTAAAAACAGTATTTAATTTGTTTACAACAGGTGCTTACTTTCCATTTGCACAGAGGAGCCGTTGTTCCCCAAGGCCCCGGGATACGACTGGAAGTCTCACGTTACTGGTTTTCTCCTAGGAGCACAGCAGGAATGATTGAACTGACCTCCCAAGTTTCAGCAATCTGAACTATTTGAAGTGCAGGATGCAGAGCTGCAGCAAGTCGGATGTGTGAGAAAGGATCTACATAGGTGATGACTGACAGGGCAAACCCCTTGCATGAGGAGAAAAAGGTTTTACTGTGAAACTGTGTATTACCACTATAATCTCTGAATTCTTCAGGGCAGAATGGGAACTGGCACACAGGTACCAAGCATTTCCAACTACTTAATTTAAAAGTTGAAGTTGTCATTATGAAGAAAAAACAATTATACTGCTTCACCACTAAAAAATCCATAAGATTGTGATGTCACTCAAATAGCTACTTATAATATTAAGCATAAACCAACATGGATTTCCAAACAATCACTCTGCAACACCCACAGCCAAGAGCTAAAAAATGTAAAATATCTCGAACCTTTTACTTTGGTCCCGAAACATGCAGACTTAACTAAATCTGCCCTGGAAAGCATGGAGAATTATCTTTTAGATATGGATAGATATGCTTCAGACATGCATCTTTGCATGAAGACCTCTCAACTTTCTTTTTGGCGTCATCAATAAAATATTTTCACTTTCTATTAAACAGCAGAATACATGTGAAATATATTGCTATAAATCTTAATATGTTTCTTTGCAAATCTGCAGAGATCTCAGTGTTTAAAATGTGAGAGAAAACCTGTTTAAAGAGTTTCAAATCTTAAAGTTGCTATTGAATCCATGAGAATTTAAGAAAGTTGTGATATGTAATACTAGGAGATGGGAGATTTTAGAGGAAGTGCTCTCTCAACAGGATACAGCAGCACGTGGAAAGGTGAATGGAGACTAAGGATAGAGGTGGCATAAGGTATAGGTATAAAAGAATAAGGTATAAAAGAAAGAACTCAGAGTACTCTGTCTTCTAAATCATTAAATTCCCTTCTTCTTGTCACTAGTATGATCCCATCCTACCCTCATGCATCTGCTGTGATTGACAAAAAGTCTTTTTTTCTCTATCCTCTGGGAAAGAGGAAAGTGGACAATGGACTAAGCAGAGATTCTTGACAACATGCAAGTTATTGACTGACAGTCCTAAAATCTAGCAATATGTCTGTTCAGTCAAGACTTTACACATCAGGAAAAATATTCCAAATGGAGCTGGAATAGTGAAGACTTTGTGGAATAACCTAAATAGGCACAGAGTTCGCATTTTGTTGTGTTGGGTTTCACCGTGCCTTGAACTCCCAGGTTTCTTACTTGTGCTATATACCTATTTGAAGAGAAAATATAATTGTTGTAATAGCAAAATATCTGACTTTTTGAAAATAACTGCTGATCATAGACAGCAGCTCTTAGCTGCAGCTGTTTCCATCATGACACTAATTCCCCATTCATTTGAATGGGGCTTAATGGTGCTGTCATAATAATCTTATTGTGACACCAATGGAAGTTCATGGAGACAATGCAACAATGTTAAGATTAAATAAATTGATGTCCCTACTGTGATATGTTTAGCATCGTATTCTGAAATTTCTATGTTTGGGGAGCTTAATTATATAGAATTTATTAGTCTGACATATTAACCTCATTTTTATGGCTTCCTTGAAAGCTTCCAGATTTAATTAAATAATTCTCGATAGCTGCACAAGCTATTGACTTCTCTTGAATGTATTCATGAGTCTTCTCTGTTCGGCAGAAAACCTAGTGTCAGGTTGTAATGGCAAAGTATTCCTGGCATGTCATTGTCCTGCTGGAAACCCAGAAGTCCAGCTGGCTGTAGTTTTTGCGTATATTACATTTGTGAAACCCTACACTTCACAGATGATTAATGAACCACACTTTAAATGGCTGTACAAATACAAACCCTGGGTTTGTGCAGTAAGACCCAAGAATACAGCAATAGGTGGAAGAGAACTTCTTGAAATTGGAGAAACCATGTCAAATAGAAAAGAAACATGTAGACAGATTTTTGGAACTGACCACAGTACATATTATAAAAAGATACAGATCAGCCACTCAAAACTTTAGACTGCAGAATTAATGAGTATTGTTCCCACTGTCAAAAATTTAATCCCATTTTGATTTTATTTCACATCTCTCCTTAAGACTTACATTGGAAAGCGTACTGGATGTTAGCTCAATCTGTGGAAATATCAATTTCATAATAAGAATCTCAATATGGGTGAACTGTGCAATTCACTTCTAAAATTATTAAGTTTCAAAAAATGTAAAGGGAGCAACGAAGTGTTCCCGAGCCTTGATCCTTGTCTGTAACCACAGGTGCCTGCTCTCCCCAAGGCAGAGGTACCTCACAGTTTTTGACGAGCGCTGTAATATTCCCTGTCAATTTTACATTCTGCTTGGCAGCAGTGGAAACCTGACAGGCATCAGCAGAGTGATTGGCAGTACCATGGCTGATAATGCGAGTCAAAGCAATTGGCAACAGCACCACTATCCCCCTCACAGAGTCCAGAATTTGCTTCTAATCTCACAGGTGACCTTTGATGATACAGGCTGGAAGGTCATGGAAAGGAGATGACTTTTTATGTCCCTTTAAAATTATTGCTAGTGTATTTATTTATTTTTTTCGTGCCTTATTAGAGGTTGAACTAAAGCAGCCCCTGATCTGGGAGACTTCAGCTGCAGACACAACCTCAATTACCTTGTAGGGGCTGCATGGCCTTGGATGTAGGAACAGTAACTTTAACATTTTACCTGATTCCTAACTTTGTATTTAAACCTTTGATTTCCCCAATTGGAAACAAATGTAGTGAAGCCTTTCTGGAAGTTGCTCTGAAGAATAATCAGTCAATATTCATAGTGATAGCTGAAAAATTAAAGTCTTGTACACATTCATCACCTCTTGATGTCTGTCCAGGCTCAGTCCTGCACCTATCATTAGATTCCCACGTGATCACAAAATTTTTGTCTGAGAGTTCAGTCATGAGTGTCTCTTTTTCAAAATCCCCAAAACATTCAAAATTTAATATCAGAAGCTCAGATTGGGGTAAACATCTAAATATTGAAGCAGAAAGGAAAGGTAACTTTTGAAGAGGAGCAAGGAAATGGGAACTAATTTAGTATGATTTGAAAAAAAACAAAGTCACGGGAAGGCTTGGGCTGATCTTCCCTACTCCACCCTCACCCTCTACTCCTACCGATGCAGCTGTCCCTCCCAAACAGCACCATCTTTTCCCTGGTACTTGACATACATACAGAACACACATCCAAATCCATCCCAATCAAACACAGATATGATATTTTGTTTGGATTTCATAACTACCATTTCATGTCTTAATGGTTTTTTTTCATGAGCACTTTGTAAGTGTGTTATAGAAAATGCTGCTGTGGTGGATAGAGATATTTCCATCACCAGGAGGCAGAACTGAATAGAGACAGATGACAGAACCCAGTAAAATGCCTTGTGTTGCTGGCCTGCTGTGCCAGCTTTCCGTTGATGTACCTAGAAACCAGAGGTTTTGAGATCAATGTCATCTAATGTCATTTTTCAAGCCCCTAAAGCCTTTTGTCCTCACTTTGCTTGTCACTAGGCAAGACCCTTGTTTGACATGACAGTAGGTTTGAATAAAGGCATTTATTATTCCAAAATATTCTGATCCCTTCAGCCTGTCCTTTCTTCATAAATAGCTCCTTGTTTTTTCATACTGCACTAAAATTAAAACAAGATGAAAATTCCCTGCATTTAATGTAGTCAGGGTTAGTTGGTTCCAAAAAGAAAATTTCAAGATTTTTTTTCCTCAAGTGCTCTTACTTAGCTCTCTATAAATTGGATTTGGTACGTTTTGCAGCACCTAGGCAAACCAGGAAAAGTGAAGAATAGCTTAGTTTGAAGCCTGACCACTGCACATCCTTTACACTTTCCTTCAGACAAGGTTTATACCCCCTAAACTGCTGCAGTGCTTGTTGCAATCCACAAAGATTTAAAATTCATCAAACAGACAAAGTGTACATTTAATACTCACATGAGGGAATACAGAATGCCTTTCAATACATCAAACTCCTAAACCTTTTACATCTTTCATTTTTAAGCTACATGGATTTTGATTTGTACAATTTTAAAAATATTCTGAAGCCTAGTCAATCTAACACTAAAAAGCACTGTTGCACAGTAAGAAATCAAGAAATACAATTCAGCAAACCTGCTATAGTTGGTCCCCAGGGAAGTTTTTTTCCAATTCTGTTTGTCATAGCCCAGATCCATCATGTCATGCTAGCCTAACTTACTACTTCTGTCTTTTTTTCTACTTTTTTTTTCTTTTCTTTCTCTTTTACCCTTTTTTTTTTTTTTTGGCACACTCCAACTATTTTCTGTTAAACTAGTGCTGTCACAAGAAAACATATAAAAATGCTCTTTTGCAAACATACTGTTTGGTCTCTACTGAACTCTCCAGAGCCACGGATTTCTCTCACTGTCTTTATCAGGGGTGAATGTTGACAGATCACTGAACCTTACTGTCAGCAGTGACAGGCTTAAAGCTGTTTTGTGCAAGGTGGAGAAAAAACAAAAAAGGTTTCTGTGCCTTGCATCTAGAAGGTCCCTGATTTAACAACAAAGGCTTATGTTCAAAGATGATTAGCTTAAAGGCATTTCAGAGAGTTTTGATTGTTGCAGCAGTTGGGTGTCTTGCTACTGGGTGAAATATGTATTCCCCTGAGAACAAAGGCGACAGCAATCCTATTCTGCTGAGATGGCAACTTTAATAATTCCATGTATTTATCAGTATTGTGTCAAGATCTTAAGGATTTTGCCCTTCAGGTGAAGTTGGAGGTAGATGGAATGGACACAGTGCTGAACAATCCCACTAAGATATACATGGAAAATGTCCTGTAAGGCCCTGGGGGAGAGATAGAAAAGATTCCTAAGTATCTGAATACACATAACACAGATAAATGTCTTTGAGCTTTACAAAAGGAAGTCTGAGCTTTCCACATTGGGCTTTAGCCTGTGCATAAAATGATGAGGCCAGGTGCTTTTCCCCCATACAGAGAAGCATTAAAAAAAGTATTAATAATGTAAATTATCCAGCACTGTTTTCACACAGAAGTTAAGCCAGGGGAAAAAAAATAATAAAAAGAATGCAGCTTAAGCACTGAATGCATTGAAAATAATAACATGTCATATTCACTGTTGTGCCACTTATAAAAAAAAGGCTAAACTTGAAATATAAATAATGGGATTTGCTGAAAAAAAAAATAATTGGAGAGATTATTGCAGCTGTAAGTATTATGGGCACAGATATTCCATGTAAACTCATACAGAAAGTGAACACCTCTGTACCTCTGGACAAATATTTTCTGTAAGCTCACTCTATGTGCCCATGGTCAGTGACACCAGGACAGATTTCACTGTCCCACAGGGATAATGACCAACAGGGAGAAACTATTCATTTGGTGAGGATATATCTCTCTCTTCATGCGCCATCAGAGAGACGTAGGAGACTTTCAGGAGGAAATGCCTCCTAATTAATGATAGTTCAGAGCCTTATGAAGTGTGAAAGACTGTCTAGAGGAATGTGTAACATAAGCATGATTCTGAAGGGGCGAGCAGAAGAGCAATAAAGCAGTAAAAACATAGGACTAACATGCAGGACAGAGGGGCAGGTAGCTAGAGGAATTCTGAGATCAGATTTTAGAATATTTTCATATCCTAAGGATATCAGTTCATGCAATTATAAGGTCACAGTAGGCCTTTCTCTTTCAGTGCTTTGAAAACTTCATATTTTAAGGTAAATCCATATTTCCCTTCAGATGTTTACTGCATCAAAGCTGATAAGTTATTTGCCATGTTTCATTAATCAAGATCTCATAAAGCATCAGGAATTGCCATGGATTCAGGGTTATACTTGACACTGCCCTGGTTGCATCAACATACTAGTAGGTCATTAGAATTAATTAGAAAATTATTATAAGAAATTTTCATCAGAATTTATGAGATACGCAGTTTCATATTATTAAGGATTTTTTGTAGAATTGGATGCTTATTAAAGAGAATAACTCAATTCTTCTAAAATCACAACACAGCAAAACGGCAGAAATATCAGAAAGAAACTTTGCTGATGCTGAAAGCTGCTCACGGATTGATTTTCAAACACATCAATTCTCTCCTGACATGTCTGTCTTATGATGTGTCAAGTGGCAGAGCTGTGCCACTGGCCACGGCTGCCGAGCAAACACAAATGTGCCCCTCGCCTTCTCCTGGCAGCAGCTGCGCCCGCAGAATCTCCGGATCCTGGCACCCCTCGGTGCTGCCAGGAGCACGGCTGAGCTGTGCTTTGGGACAGGATGCACCGGCTGGCAGGTCCTCAGTGGGCTCAGCATTTATGAAGCCTCTGTGGACTGAACCTCCTCATCTCTGGGATCAGGACTAAAGAGACATTTGTATTCATTTCATGTGAGGTTTCGCAGTAGTTAATCCCAGAATGCAGTGATAAGATCTAGAGCAAAGTAGATTGAGATCTACTTCATAGGCAAAGTATTCTTTTTCCCCTTTTCTTTTCTCCTTTCTCTTTCTTTCCTTTCTCCTTTCCTTTCCTAGCAAAGGGTTTTAAAAAGTATGGATGCCCTTTGCTTTCCAAAATTTAACTCCATATTTTCAAATTACTGGCCTTTTGCAGTTCAAAATATGTTGTCTACAGGCCTAGTTCCCCTCCTAAAGTGGCTCTTTATAGAAGTCAAAGCTCTGCACTGAGCCTCTGCAGGAACGACGGAAGGGTGGGATTAGAGGAGCAGCTGCAGTCCACCAGGAGCTCTGATCCACAGAGCACCTGCCCATCCCAGGGCGGTACCAGGGTGTCAGTCATGGCAATTCAGCCCTCTCCTCCTTCTCTCCATTCCCAGTGCACCTGCACCAGCCCCTGGACTATAAATCTGCAATTTGTGTTTGTTAATTCAGAGCTCCCCGAAGGTGATCTGAGCTGTCAGGGACATCCATGGTCTGGCCAGCAACACATGGGCTGAGCTGAGCAGAAGTTACCTTGAAACAGGCAGAGGGAAATTAATTTCTGAGGTTGGGAAGACCTTAAACATCATTTCTCCAGGCAGCATCTCAGAGAGAGACCCTCAAACTATCCAGCAGCCTGGGTTCCAAAGCTGTTCCCCAGCAGCTGAGGACCAACACGGGCTTGGAGCTAACGAGAAGCATCTCAGTCTACTGAGACTTCATGTTCTACTACCCAGGTGTGCTTGTGGCACAGAAAAGCTGTACCTGGAGAGGGTGATTTGTGTTCCAGCCTGAGCCAGGCTTTTCTGTCTCACTCCATATCCCCAATCCTCCTGCAGTGGTGGCACAGATGGGGAGTCTCTTGCGGGATGGGAATCACTGGTGCTCTGCCATCCTGCAGCGCAACTGCTCTGCTTCCATCCAAAGACCAGCAATCTTGTTTTCCTAAAAGCCTTTTCAGATGATATGTGCACATGGCATCTGTTTGCAATGTATATTTGCCATTAGTGTTTTTAAGTGGGAATGGTGGGGTCCGTATGGCACAGAACATAAGGATTGCCGTGGTAATTAGTCATTATTTGGACTAGCAGAATTACCGCTATCAAAGACTCTTAACTCACTCATATCCTAACACACCCGACATGCATTTTCTTTGTTTCTGCCCTTTATCTAAAGTATTTTTGCTCTGAAAACACTGTGGATATTTATCATTTGCCTGACACATTAATCTGTGCAGGAAAAGAAAGTATAACATTGTTAGGAAAGTTTTGTTTTCTACACTTTTACAGGATTACACATTTTTGCATTACAAAACAACATCTAAATAACATCTCTAAATCACCACGAGTTAAAGGAAAGCAACTAAAATAAGAGTAACATCTCCAAAACAAAGCACATATGTAAATTCAGTTGATCTAGAAAAAACACAAACCAGATGATTTACCTGCGGCTTCTGTTCTCTGAGACCTGTTTACTCTGCATATATTCACAGTCTGGGTCTAGTTTCTGAAAGTCAGATTTCTAATTCACAAGATTTTTAATTCTCAATTCTCACAGCAGGTGTGCCAGGTGTGCCCACCATGCCACGGCTTTTGTGCCACTCGGGAAAGAGCATCGTGAGCTCAAGCTCAGGAATTCCGTGCTGAGAAGAGATGTGATGTGGGCAAATACCCTTCAAAGAGGAATGGCCATAGAAACTTCTCTTTTTCACCTGTGTATTTCTTGGAGTGTTCCCCAGTTCCTGTGAAGCTGAGGAAGGGCAATGCCATTGCACATGGCGAATACGCAGTGGAAGATCCAAGTGAGAGCAGCTCCACATCACAACAACCCGGAGATGGATGAGCCTGACTGAAGCAGGCAGCTCCCTAGCACAGCTAAAAAACTCAGGTAGGAGACTATCAAAGCTGTCTCTCCAGCCAGAAGGACGGAGATCTTAGTGTCTTATTCCAACAAAAGGTAAGGCTCAGCACCTTTGCTCACAGCAAGTCACCTGGACTAGGAAGTGGGATAAGTACACAAAGTGATACAGACACCAGAACAAGCACTCTGGTCTTCTTACCTATGACAAGGGCCTCTGTTGTCCTATTAAAGAAAATAAAACAGGAAAAACTTGCTGAGCTTCACACTACGTATACACAGGGGGAAAAGATTGTGTCTCAGTGTTGCCCCTCACCCTCCTGCACCACGTGGGTGATGGTGCCAGTGCCACCATCAGCACCAGTGATGGCCGTGGCAGGCTCTTAGAGAAGCACAAGGACTTTCCTTCGAGGCTTTGAAGTCTGGAGATGAGCAAAACAGTGTTTGATGTTGAGTAATTATGTTAAGTGGGCAGGTGGGAGCCAGATGCTAAACAACAGCTTCAGATGTAAAGGCACTGGTGCCCCAGTGCTTTGTCTGGACCCCTATGTGGACATCAAATATATTTAAACATTAAAAAAACCCTTAAGAACTGATACTGAAAGCATGCTAGTGAGCAGCAGACTATGTTATACTGGTTGCCATATTGGCTTGTCTGGAGCATTTGGATAAAATTTGTACATTTGTATATTTTATGTTGGATTATCATTTCTTACTGTTTCCACATGTTCTTTCATAGGGAAAATAATGCATGATCAAATGGTAAGGCCTATTTTTAAACTGCCTTTATGCAATTGAACTGAAAATATTAGTTTATCTTGTGCTATTCTGTCAAGCAGTATTATACTGATTAAGTTTTCAGAATATTATTGCTGCAGATGGAGTATACATAACCTGCATTTATACTCCATTTCATGTGCCTGCATCTTGAATCTTGACAAACTTTGAATTTTTGACCATAGCCTCATGAAGGATCAGAATGTCATAACCCCTTTAGTCAATATTTTGAAAGGCTAATTTGAGTGAATAATTGCATTCCAGTTCAGAAGAATATTAAAATAACTAGTTTATGTGAATACATCCATCCTAATGGAAATATACATTCCAGAAGAGTTGGAAGAATTAGCTTAATATCATTGCTGTATAAAATTCAATGACTTGAGCTTTCAGGCAGGGCTGCACAGGCAGACTGAAAACATTTTGGCTCGCTTGGGTTTGCATCCACTGTATCTGCTTCCAATCTCAAATTCCAATAAACGAACAACAAAGAAATCAAAAGGAAACTGTGTGGCTCGCCAGCTTGAACCTTGCTTGCAGAGAAACCAGACAAAACCACACAGTGTGAGGAAACAAACATAAAAACAGAGTGTAATATGTTTTCTATTGTTTCTGCCAAAAAAACATCAATTGGTCTAGATCCACACAAAATCTGCCTTCTTCTGCTTAAATGTACCCCACGCTTGCTGAAGGGCTGGTGAAATTTCGTGCACTTTAAAGTCAACAAGGCCAACTTGTGGTGCAACCTTCATTTTGTTTCATTAAAAAGAATACCACACACAGCCATCTCGGAATGAGAGACAAATTCCTGGACAATTAAAACAACCCCTCGTGCTCGTGTTCAGCTTCCTTTTGCCCTATACAGTGTCTGCTACTCCCATGCATAGCTGAATTAGAAGATCCTGCCCAAACAAGTAACTTTAACAGTATTAATAGCATAAGAATACATGGAACAATGAAATCTCTAAGGTTTACAATTTAAGATGGTTTCTAAGCTGGAAGCTTCCATGGTGCAGGAATAAACCAAACGCTTTTGTTGGCTTTTCCCTGAGTTAAGAGATGATGAGTAACCTGAAGATACCATGTGGCAGAAAACTGGGGGTTTTTTGAGCTTCTCATGTTTACTTATTTTTAACCTAAAAGTCTCGGGCTTTCCTACATACCAAAGAAAAGAGAAATTCTTTGTAACCATTGCTGCCCTGTTCAAAGTTAAATATTGTTACAGATGGGAACAGAAGGACTTTTTGCTGCAGGACAGTGATCCTACACTGCACATCTGGAGCACATCGCCTACACCCCGACTGGCAGCGGGAACTGCGCGCATCAGATGCCATTAGTCAGAAAATGTGTTAGAACAAAGAAATTATGGGAAGTGTACAACATGGTCAGATGTAAGGAAAAGCACCATTTGTACATTTGTTAGTCAATTAGGCTTTATTTCAAGTGATTCCCCCAAGGCTTCTTGAGGTAGGAGCATTTGTTTTCCTTCATTTCACCTAAGCCTGCTATGATTCAGTGACTGCAGAGTTCTATAAAGTCTCAATATTTTGATTCTCAGAGCTGTCACTCAGAGCATCACCTCTGCCTTGACCTCTGTTCTGAGCCTTACTAAATAACCACATAACATCCAACACAGATACAGCCAAAAAAAAACAACCAAAAAAAAAAACCCTGCACAAAACTATCAGACGTTGTACTGTTACTGTTATCAACCTCTCATTTATATTGTTAATTAAATGAAGAATACACTGTCACCATTTTGGTTAACAAATATCCCTGGTCAAGACAGGTGGCTTATGCCACCTCTGTGAGTTCCACCTTTAGGAGGTGTATGACCCTTTCAATTTCCTACTTTAAAATTGACTTCTGAAGTTTCCAATACTTGAAAAAAATCCCTCACTCTTCAGCAAACAAATCTTGGTATACATAAATAAAAGTCATTTGGGAAAAACCCAAATAATTTCCAGTCCATAGTGCTTACCTACCCTTAAAAATACTTTGTTCTCCAATCAGAGGGTATATTAAATGGAAAAATGCCACACTGTAACTAGCAGAACAGATCACAGGATGAAATTGATTGGCATCACCTAATTAAACTGATATAAAATAGGAAATAAATTCATAGAAATCTAAGTCAATTTGCTAAGTGAAAGAAGACTGAGAAAAAAAACTTGATTAGTTTACTTGTAATGAATAATCTGAGTAACTATGCAATTTCAGTAGAAATACTGCAGATATTTCAAAGTTACATATTTACTAGAAAGATCTCAGAAAATCTTTTTAAAAAGTAAAATGTGTGCTGAACTTTTCTGACATTTACAAAAGTAATTAATTAATATGATTAAGCAAATTAGACTGAGCCAAAGTCTGACTGATTGTAAAGCATGCTGCAAGAGCCACCTGTTTGCTAGAAAGATTAGATACTATGGTGCTGGCAGCTAGAAAAAAACAGAATTATGAAAGATAACATCTATATATACTGATCTTTGAGATCTGTCTTTTCTGACATGCTTCACCAGATTATCTTGGCTTTACCTGGGAGAAGACTTGTCCATGAGACATTTTTGGTTGGAAAAAAGCACTGCTGATTAAGCTAAAATAAAGACACTGCTAACTAGGTCCATAAGGGTGTTTATGGATCTCGTTCCTAATTGGGAACATCAGCTCCTCTGTATCCAGCTAGCCAGTTCCCAGGGCCCAGGAAAATCCTAGCACTAGCCACTTTCTCTCTAGATTTGCTCTCCTTCACCTTGAGGGCAGCAGTGAATGTTCCTGCTGCATGGACACAATATCTCAATTTAGCATTTAACAATCAAACTTCTGGTTAGCAATGGTTGCCATGAGATGCTGTAAAATGTGCAGTTGTAGGAGATTCATCCCTGGTGATCATTTACAACTTGAAGCAAAACTTGAAAACAGAGAAGAGAGGTACTTCTTTCCCGATTTTATAAGATTTTTATTATTTATATTAACATAAAGCCCCAGTCACATGTGTTATATTATGTATGGAACAAACCCATCAGCTCTATCAGTAGGACCCTGCAGTGGAAGTGTAAGTGAGGAGACATCACACCCAGCTTTAAAAAACCTAGAGGAGGCGTTGAACTTGTCTTCATGGTTAAGTGTCAGAAGACTTCAGAGAACCCATTTGGTATTAAGTCAGGAAGGGGATGAGGACTGGAACAGGAGTGTAGACTTTTGTGTTTATGGGGCAGGCACAACAGCTCTGGGGATTGTCCTGTACCAGCACAGCACATCAGAGACCTTGAAGTCTGGAGAGGAGGTGGGAGATGGAAAAGAATAATTTTCCAAAAGGCAAAGGAGCAGATAAAGGTGTGGAGAAGAGCAGAATCACAGCAGCCCTGAATAACTAGATTTTGAGGACAACCTCTGGTGAGGACAGCCTAGTTACCAGGAAAGGACGGAAGGACCATCAGTTCCATGCAGTTGTATCAATCCCATTAATTTTTCCATGAAAATGATGCCTTCGTGCTCACCCAGCACCCTGGAGGCTTAGCTGAGGTCAGCACAGAGCCCTGCGTGTTGGATTACCATCACTGAAGTAACACATTGGGCAATAACCAGTTTTGCAAATCACAGTCCTGCAAAGGGAAAATGCTACCAAATGGATGTGTCTGTGAGAAAGAAAATGCTGGATATAGAAATTAGCAGAGCTGATTGCTAGGTATGCTCAATTAGGAGTGTATATATGGACTTTTCTAGAAATAGCTTCCGTCACGCTCAGCCCTGCTGCTTGTACTGTATTTCTGCCATACAGATTAGCTAAACACAATGTTAAAGATGCAAAAAAACCTGTGATTTGAAAGTTCTGACATAAACAGTCCCTGAAAAAGAAGCAAACAGAGCACACATTGTCTATGCCATTTGTGAGCCAGTAGATCTAATGGTTCACTTACTTTACAACCTGCTTTGGAATAATTTGGCACATCTCTAATTTTAACAAGCTTCAGTGGGATTAGATAAAATGCAGACTTTGTTTACATCAATTAACACTCAAAGAAGTACAAAAGAACTTGTTAACTGCATTTATGAACAAAAAGTAGCAGAGTGAGAGTTTGTCCAAACGAAGTTGCTGTACGACTTGCTCAGATTGGCACAGTTGTCTCTGAAAGACTAAAACCAAAAACCCAAGAACGGAGCTGCATTTTCAAAGAGGCAGATGTGTATTTTTAATTACATCGGCAGATCTAATCAACATTTGTGATAACTGCATCTCCAGGTTTGCATACATCAGACTCACAGAGATGCCTGCTTCCCTCCTCATTCCATGTACACATTCACTGAGTCAAGTGGAAAACCAAAACCATCGCAGGCGAGTTGACAAATATATTGGCCATTGCTACATTATTATTTTTCCTGTTTCTAATTATTTTGCCTTGACTGATTATAAGCGCATCCTTCTCTAAGTGCTACAGAGCTGGAAAGAAAATGTGGATGACTTCAAACCCAGGACTAACCATCCGCAGCAATAATAAAATGGACACATCATATATGGCTCATAAAAGGTTTTCAAATAGCAAATTATATTAATAAAAACACAGAGAGGAGAGGAAAAAGTAGGTAAACGTTTAAAATGTGGGGGAAGGAGAAAAGTGCAGTATGGAATGTGTTATACCATGCCTGTAGTATATACTATATATTAATTGAATTCTGATAAGATTCATTTCTCTTGGTCATAAACATTTTGTTCAAAATTTTAGATAACACAAGGAACACCTCCAGAAAGTTGTTTTTGTGACTCTCTCAGGATCAGCCACTTCTAAGGAAGCTTCC
The DNA here is from genome assembly GCA_013398055.1 of Ifrita kowaldi. Lineage (NCBI taxonomy): Eukaryota > Metazoa > Chordata > Aves > Passeriformes > Cinclosomatidae > Ifrita > Ifrita kowaldi. The sequence continues at coordinate 654,877 of VZRS01009368.1, forward strand.
TGTTCCCTCCTCAGGTGCCCCACGCTGCCATCTTTTCCACCTTTTCCCCATAAATAGCTCAGGGATTCATAAAACAATGTTGTCGCTAAATCACAATGTTCTTAGTTGCATTTTCTGTGTAGTTAAGAAGACTGGACACTGTATAAATGCATTTTTGTTACTCCAGCAGCCTGCCATTATAATTAGAAGTGATTAACACAGCTGTGCTGCTCACAGGCACTGTCACCAGTGAGAGCACTGGCTGGTCAGTGCCGTGTCCCCTATCCTGCAATAGCACAACTTCTCCCTCCCAACATGACAAAATTAACTCTTACAACGTAATGACAAGTCTACGACTGCACTAACAACGGCAGAAGGTGTCTGGAACAACCTGGTGTGCTCGAGCATTGTGGATCAGAGCTCTGCTGAACTGCAATAACAAATAGAATCAATTCCTTCAAGAGTCTCTGCGTTCCTAAACTTGCCACGGCACACAGCAGAGCGTGACTTAACAAAGCTCAGACGAGCAAGGAAACGCAAAGAAAGGGTCTTTAATTAATGGAGCCACACTTTCTGTACCACAAACTTCGTTCCTTAAGGTAGGGATATTAAGGAAAAGAAGAATTTATTATTTTCACGGAAATAGAACAAAGAGAATTCAAGAGCAAGAGGAATTATATACCACCAAATGTAGCTCATACACAGCTGATTTTTTTTTCTTTTTTTTTCTTTTTTTTTCTTTTTTTTAAAGAGAGAAAGGAGTGAAAACTTAGAAAAGTAACAGGTAGGGAAATGTTCCTCCAAGGTGAAGAAAAACAAATTATGATAAGTAAGTAAGAAATATCCTCCAACTTAAAAGCATAGTGATGGCATTTCCAGTATCATTGTTTAAATAAAGTGTTTCGAACACCACATAGAGCAACAAAATTATTTGGACCTGGAGTCTCTTTTCTACTACCACCCTACAAGTGGGAGTTGCTGAAACCTCAACAGCCCAAGCAAACAGCCATGCACACACTTAATATTCAATAAATTTTGTTCACAGAGGCTACTTGAAATAGCCCATAAGTATTAACATAGATATCTAATGCATAGATATCCAACTATGTCACAGAAACCCAGTTCCAAAATCCCCTCCAAACAACACCAGCTCTAAATGCAGAATATCACAGTACATGCAGATTAATTCCTGATAGGTATCCAAACCCTGGACAATCTAATAGCAGCTTAGCATTGATTGCATGCTACACAACAATTTAGGTTTTGTTTTCCATTAGTAAACACCTCAAATTACATGAAAGGGAGAAAAAGTTCCCTAGATACAAGCATTAAATATTTATCAGCCTTATGTCTGCTCTGTCACCACTCCTCTAAGAAAGTCCATTAATTAAATACTTTAGAAACGATTAAAACACTTCCTTAGAACTTATTGGCACCTGTTAATTCACTGACCGTACAAGGCTATGGCAGTAAAGGTCTCGTTTGATTGCTTCTCTTACCAATAAATCAGCAGCTTAAAGACAAAGGAGACATCATGCAACTCCATGTACACAACATTGCCTTAAAACACAAAAGCCAGTATCTAGAGGCAAAGAAACAGAACATTTACGTAGACAGGGCAGCACAAATAATCTATTTAACCTAATCTTTTAATTACAGGAAACATCTCATAGCAAGACATACAAGAGCAATGAAATGACCCAGAGCTAGAAATCAAGATGATATATTTGTGCTTGTGAAAGTAACACCAGCAGAATTCATAAAAGAAAACCTCCTTGGGCATTATTATCTTTCCATCAGGATACACTGTCATCACATTGAGAACAGGAGAAAAAATGGCTTAAAATCTATTATTAAAATACAAATAAAGGGACAGGGAAAAGAAAACAAGAGCAGAGAAAGGTAAAATTAGAAAGGGAGGGGGAATGCAGGTGAAGAGAAATGTTTGAATTATAAAAAAGGAGCATCTTAGGATTGGGGAGAGGAAAGAAATAAGGGACAGACCCTAATAGCTTGGCATAGCGCAGCACCTACTCCACTGCAGAAGCTGCAATGATTTTGGTGTCATTATTTACTCAAACTATTCAGCAGAGAGGGGGGTTCAAATCTGGCCCTGCTTGGGCAGTATGCAAATCTTCTCCCACTCCCCTGCAAGCTTTTAAGGATAGCTGGCAGAGAGTCCCCTGAAGAGTCCTGGCAATGCCACAGTCTGCGGTGGGAAACGAGCATCTTGCAAAGAACCCCTGAGATCCTCCTACCCCCTCAAATCTGCGCGAGAGGAGAAGTGTTGCCTGCAAGGGGGAGCGAGACAGAGCGTGTGTGCAGGAGAGGGAGAGAAAATAGTGCTGGTAATTATAAAAGAGTCCTGAAATGCCAGGAGATGGAGAGAATAATTGATCCTAAACAAAAGTAATGACAATAAATTGCGCACCCCTCGCTGTACGTAATGTTTTCTCTTTTCCCCCATTTGTGGTGTTTTGACCCTTTGTTCAGATCCTTTACCTCGCTGCATTGAAGTTATTATGGAGTATTTGAAAAAATTGGCTTCCCTTCCTTTGATCTCTACTATTGGATTACATTCTTCCTACTCCCTGCACGCAGTTCTTCACTCCCACATTCATTTTCCCCATTTCTTTGTTTACATTCAATTTTATCATATTTCTTCACACTTTTCTACATGGGTAAAGTCTATGTTATGTTCCAGCACACGTTACTCCCTCTCTTTCCTTACTTTGCACTTTTTAACTGATCATGTAGAATATTTGTCTCCAGAACGACAACAAAAAAAATCCAAAACAAAACAAAGTACACACAGACACACACACACACCAAAAAAAAAATAAAATAAAAGGAAAAATAAAAAGAAGAAAAATGTGCGCAATGGTGAAAACATGTTCCTTTTCACTCCAACTGCAGCTCTAGCTGAATTGTGCTGCCATTGTTTTCCGACAGAACTTGCATATCCAAACTTGGGAATTCCCATCAGTCTGTCTGACAGAATTTTCCTGTTTTTTCTCAGAAGGTGTGCATTTTTCAAATGCCAGTAACATACCACTAGAGAATTTCCCAGGAGTAACAGCTTGGTTTGAGGGACTCTTATTCAAAAGCCTTACTTCCATAAAAGTCATTTGAAACAGAAGAATCAAAACTGATTATTTACATTCTATAAATCAAAACAAAACCACAACCAATGCATTCCAAAATATTGCTGTAATTATTTTCTACACACTGATAAATTGCTGGACATACTTTCCTGAGTGCTGGTTGGCAATTCCTTGATCACTAAACACAATGTTTATTTTATTTTAGATTGTGAATATAATTATTAAAAGTGTGATTCCAAATCATCAAAAAAAAAAAAAATACAGGGAAAAAAAAAACCAACCTAACAACAAACCAAACACAAGTGTTTCAGGTGTACTGCAGTGTTTTTAAAGCTCTGTCTGTGACACTTCATGAAAGGGTCTATTCCCAGGGTGGAACTGGCTGACTCTACCCCAGGAGATGGAGGAGCCCAGACCCAGCAGGGGCAGAGCATCCCAAATCAGGTGACAAAGTTGGGAATCACAGCCATGGCCCCTGTGGCATTTTAGGGGTAAGAAGCTGCAAAGCTCAGGAAATCTTTCTCAACAATCCTGACTCCATTCTCTGAAATTTATTGAAATGACAAAGATGTAAAAATGTATTTAACCCACTTTTTTTCAGCATGGTTAGAAGACAATGTGTGTCATACCCAAAAAGATGAGGATTATTTCCTCAATAAACTGTATTTTCTTTATAATCTCCGCCCCGTGAGTCTCCTTTCTCCAACAGTAAAAGCCAGGGGGTATTAAAAGCTGCAGAGTCATAACACAGTATTCCAAGTGTGGATAAACACAGTTCCTATCTCAGACTCCCACGTTCACACCCAAAAGTTTCCTTTTGTGGCTTCTCACACAGGGCTTGGGCTGTGCCAGCCAAGGACCACCTCGCTCAGACTCCACCCTGACAGCTCAGAAACACAGGAAAGAAGCACAATCATGGTATTATTTATGCCTGCGCAGAGGTGTGTGATCTACCCTTGTGTAAATCAGGAGGTTTTGGGTGAAATTAGTGTATTAACATCAATGGAGGTAGGTCATGTAACCCTCAGCCAAAATCCAACAAGCACAGGCTATAACAGGCAACCCCATAAGGAAGATATGGATGGACTGGGAACAGACTTTACTGCCATAACTAAAAAGAGAAGTAAAAAACCCCAGTCAATCCACTGTATATTGATTTAAGTACTGCAGGATGGGACATTCAAATAAATAGATATTTTTCCTTTCAATCTCTTGCTCCATGGCCCCGCTTTGTTTTCTCCTTTTAACTTTACCACACATTAACAATTTTTCTGAATTAATTCAAGGCATCTCTGGCAGCACGTGATTAAAAGTTACCCAGCTTTAATTGTTTTTCAGCAGCAGAAGTGGTCGAAATGCAAGTCTGCTTAGTCTGCTTGAGAGCTGGGCACAGGGTGGTAACAGGTTATTTCAACAGTTCAGGGTAAAAACGGGATCATTCACTTAACTCTGCCGTATCAGTGCAATTCATCTGAGCCCATAACAGATGACATGTTCAATAGAATATGTAAAGTATGCCTCCACCTAGTGATGACTATGTACAAATAATAGAAAATAATAATAATTATTCTATTACTTAAGAAAATCACAGTAATTGGCTCCCATTTTCCCAAATTAAAATGTGCTCTCGTGCAAATACTCACGTATACAAATGCGCACTTTGCCTCCTGAAAAATTAGTTGAAAGCTCAATCTGTGGCAGTTTACCTGCAAACCATGACTTGGGGGATGCTAAACACATTCTAGGTTTTAAGTATACTAAAATTTCAAATGATAATGTATTTGTAGCAATCATCACTGTTATCAGGAGAAAAAAAAAATAAATGGGGGGGTGACTGAAGTGCTCTGGGTTTTAAGTGTTAAAGTTGTCTGAAACTTGAAGTTTGATAGACTATTTCTAAATGAAATGGTAAACAAACCACATCCCCTCCCTGCAACTTTGTTTGCCAAAGAAAATGTTTGCTAAACTTCTTGGATCACCGTGTTTTACAGATGCAATTGCAGATGTAGTGGCTGAAATTCCTAGGAATTTATTTACCCCAAATCAGAGTAGAGATTATGAAAGGAAAAATAAAAAATAAAAATTTAAAAAAAAACCATAAATGATAAAACCTCATAACAGTAAAAATTTCCAACACTCCAGAATTCAAAAAATCCAGCCCTTGAACTCAATCTCAAATTTCTAACAGCTCCCATGATCCACATAAAAATAGTCTCTAACTGGGATCAATTGGAGGCGCATCCTCAAAATCAATAGACTTGAGGAGGAGGTTTGAAAAGTCAGGGTCCCTTGTGGAAAACGTTCCTGTGGGTTTTCCTTTCATCTGGTAACTACCTTAAACGTCTTCTGAGGCCGACTAGTAATGGTAATGCATTACCATTTCAAAAAAGTCTCCCTATCCCATTAGCGGTCCATGAATCACAGTTTAGGAATTCCTGCTCTGCTGAAAACCAGAGGTGTAGTATCCAAAAGAGAGGGCAGCTCACTGCCTGCAGTTCTCCCCTCGCATTTAAATTGCCTACCATTGTCCACAGAACACCTTGAAGCCTCCAAAAAACCTCCTCTCCTCAAAGAAATCACTCCTACACAAAAAATGTGAATCCCAAACCTCTCCTCTGGCATCCCTCTGCACACAAATTCAGAGAGAGGACAGCCAAGGCTCCCCATGCCCAGCCAATTCCAAATATCTGACTCAGTCATTAAAGAGAAACAGAAAAAAAATGGAGTCAAGTGGCTTCGCCAAGATTTTAAAAAATGTAGTGGCTGAATACAGAAATACCAGCACCAAACATGTAAACAAGTCAGATTTGATTATCTCTGAGTGAGTTCATTTAGGAATCATTTTTCTCTTTGTTTTTTTATTTGTTTTTTTGCTTGTTTTGGTTTGGTTTTTTTTTCCTTTTTTTTTCCCAAGAGTTTGATAAATTAAGGGAATGTTTGGGCACCTATCAAGATACTTTTTTTTCTTCATATTAACTTACTTTAAGTTAAAAATAAATATGAAAAATCGTAATGCTCTTAAATTAATTAAACTATTTTCACTTAGGAGAAGCACTAAACCTTAAAATAGTAAAGAATCAGGAAATCCAGGCTTCTTTTGCATTTCTTACATTTTCCTTTTAGCTGTTGATTGCCAGAACTGAGACAATACCATTTTCCCCAGGTTATGAGTGCACAAAACACAGCACCAAGGGCCACACTAACATCAGAGATTCTTTATCAAGTCCACCCTACTGAATATCTGTATCCATAATTCTCATTACATGCTTTATCTTGAACCAGCTCGTCCTTGTGAAGTTATTTACCTTTTCTCCACCAGCGGATCAGAAGATAACCACCATTTTAAAACATAAATGGACTACCTACGGAATCATTTAGAGAACACAGGTTTATAGAGGTATTATTCCTGACATAAATAAATAAATAAATAAATATTAGTTGATTCAGAAACCGGTTAAATAAATGTTAGTTGTAGAATGGTTTGGGTTGGAAGGGACTTTTTAAAGTCCACCTAGTCCAACCCCGCTGCCCTGGGCAGGGACACCTTCCACTAGACCAGTTAATAGAACGAATTACTCAGCCAGGCAGTGATTTGGGCTGAAAGATGTTAAAAAAAAAAAAACCAAATAAATGCTCAGTGTCACCACGGTGGGTGCAGAGCGACCTGCACATCGTGCCCTGCAGGGCGAGTCCGTGGGGGAAAGGGAGAGCCCTGGTGGCACCGGGCACACACTGGGCAGCCCTGGCTGCCTCCGCTGCCCGCATCCCTGCCCGCATCCCTGCCCGCATCCCTGCCCGCCCGTGCGCTGCCCACGAGATGGCAGCAATATGTTTATGAATAATGCAGCAGAGGCTGCAGCCCGTTTCGCATGCCGGAGCTGCTGCAAAGCGCCGCTCGCTCCTTCAGCTGCAAAACAAAATAATAATATCGCACACCCCCGCTCCCCTCCCCTCTCCCCAACTGCACAACCCCCTGTGAATTCGGCCAAAAAACACAATGGGAAAAATAAGCTGCTCCTCTGTCACGCTGCCCCGGTTGCTTTCTCATGTGGGGTCGGCGTTTTCCAAGGCACAAGGTGCTTCCTCTTCTCTCACAGATTTGTCCAGGTCCTTGTGCTCAGCCGTGCTTCTGTCCCTGACAAAATTATGTCACACGCACATTAAGCATTAACTGCTGCTATGTTTTATTTCTGCAGCACAGAAAATGCCTGTGGCTTGAAATAAATATTTTCTTTTCTGATGGACAAATAACATCTGCACTTGTGAAAGCTGCAGCGTGGCTGTCACAGGCTAAGTGATTCAGATAATTTCTTGAGAAGCACATGTGTATGAGCACACACAGACACTTGTATCTATCACAGGCACTCACGTATCAGCACTTGGATATGCCAAAAGAGGGGCTCTTAAAAAGCGTGGTGAGCTATTATAATGATCACTTTTAGCAGGCAGACCTCTGTACACATAATGTCAGATTGGGGGAATACAGACTGTGAGTTTTTTAAATCCGCCTGGTTTCATGGAAAATTTAGGATTGCTTTTCAATTGGATTTTGGAGTTCTCCAGCACTCAGGGAGACCCCAGGCCATGGCCTGCAGTGGGTACCACACAGAGGTGATGTGCAGTGCCACAGACAGCAGTAGCACAGCACCCTGCCCAGGGCAGCTTCTGCTCCAGCCAGGCTTTCAAGCCTTTCCAAGACCTCCATGAGTTGTTGAAGTTACACTTTTAAGAGATTTTTTTTTCCCTGAATTTTTTTTTAGGACAGTAATTGGAAAAAAAGAAAAAATTAAAAAGTACCTGCCTAGGTAAGATCATATTTAGCTACAAATCAACCAGTTATTTAGTTATTTTGAGAATTTTGAATCTTTCTTCAAGAAGCCAAGTTAACAAAATATTGCTTATCAGGAGTGGACCTCACTATTGCTGAAAACCAACAACTTTTTGTCATCATTAAAAAGGGGGTAATTAGGATTTTAATTTTTTTCTTTTAATAATAATAATAATAACAAAATATTAATGTTCTGATTCTCTAGCCACAAAATACACAAGGTCTTTCTGACACAACTCAGGGGGTTGTGTTACCCCAAAGGAGACTCAGAAACTACAGAAAGTGAGAGAAAAAGATTAACTCTAACTTTGTGGCACCGCTACCTTAACTGCTTGGTTCATATATTTTATGAATAATGTTGCTGTTCCTTGAAATCCTTGAATTCCATTACAGAAGTTAAACTGATAGAGAAGTTCCTTCAAATTCTACTACAGAGGTTGAAGTCTCAGTTTCCCAGACTTTTTAAATGCACACTGCTGTCAGCCAAGTGCCCTCCTGCTGATTCCTTATCTATTTCCAAATTGATTATAGCTCTAATATTGAAATATCAAAATATTGAAATGTTTTGGTATATATTATAGAAAAGTTTTTTCATTTCCTTTAAGGTGTCTTACACATTTGAAGTCCAAGGCCTTACAGTTTGTATGTTCCTGTCCAAAGTGTAAAGCTTTTCTTGTATCACAGGAGTAATGACATCTGTCTCTCTTTCCATCATGTTTTTTTGGGGAAACTGGCTTTATTACCTGATATTCCTTAGAACAAGAATCACATCAAGGATTTCTGTGTCCATGATTATCGAGCAATCTGAATTCCAGTTCATTTTCCATGTGCTCTCTTTGGGCTAAGGTGAGTAATGTCAGATTGAAGAGCTAGACACTGGTGAGAGAAGGTGGAAGTCTGACCATTTCTCACCCAACACTTCTGAAACAATGGTAGAACTGCATATTCCAGAGTGCTCCAGTTACCAGGCTCTTGCTTAGTTTCAATTAGATAAGGATCTTTTCCTTTCTGGGCCGGTTTTTCTGCCTGTTATGCTCTTTACTAACTAGAGTCACCTCAACCCCTCCTTGGGTCTCAAGAGCAGCTACTGTCAACACAGGTGAAGTGGTTACAGTTAATTCTGCCTTTTTTCATACACAAAAAGTAAATTAAATAGTAAAAAATAAGATTACCAAGGATTTCTAAAGGTCTCTCCTCCTCATCACCTTAAAGTATCATACTAAAGTCTTTAGAAGCCAAAATAACTTCTCAATTGTATAAGGTTTAAAATGCATATTGTGTGCAATTTTCTAATTCCTGCAAAACTTTCCTCACAATCAAGGCAAGTCAGAAGATTTTGTGCTTTCACTGATCAGGTTTTACTGAATATTTTGGCAGGAACTTTTTCAGTAAGGTCATTAACAAGACAGTTAGAAGAGAGAACTAGAAACACAATTGTGAGGCTGTTCCACATTGTTGTGTTCAAGATCTCCCACTTACAGCAATAAAAAGAGAGTACTTATGTAAAAACCACAGAACAGTTTGGACTGGAAGGGCCCTTAAATGATCTCATCCCATGGGTAAGGACACCTTCCACTCCAAGCCCCATCCAACCTGGCCTTGGATACTTCCAGGGATGGGGCAGACACAGCTTCTTTGGGCAACCTCTGCCAGGGCCTCACCCCACCCCACAGGGAAGAATTCCTTCCCAAAATCCCGTCTAACCCTGCCCTCTGGCAGTGGGAAACCATTTCCTGGTTCTGGCGCTCCAGCTGCTCAAACTGGGGTGTCACCTCCCTTGAACTGCTGGCAACACTTCTTTTGAAGATGATGATGAAGACCGTTTCTTGCGCTTTTTTTAAAAAAAATTTATTATAATTTTGCTATTTGAAGAACCTCTTGCTGACACCACCTAATGTGGTGGTGTGACAAGGCAAAGCCTTTTTAACTAGGCAGTAACATATTTGGGTCTCTGGGATAGAAATTAAACCCCAGTCACAGCAGTGAGGTCCAGAAGTGGACAAAATCGTGTTTTAAGATCACAGGAGTTCTACCTAATGCATAGCAAAATCAAAGCCAGCAAAGGTTCCTGCACGACTCATGGGAGCTGAAAGCAAGAGTCCTCTCAGACTCAGGAAATGAGACTAACTCTGGGATAGGTTTTGGGTGGGAACATGCTCCAGCTGCTGATAAGGACCACCATAAGACTGCAAGGTGGCTTGTTTAGATTTCCCTCCTCTGTGCAGCATTTTTATTTAAAAACACACAAAGAAACCCAAATACCAATTCCAACCCAAGCCCCTCCACATCGCGCTCTCAGCGTTTCCTCTAGAGAGATCGTGGAAACAAAAATGATCCCTCCCATGGCAAAAAGTGGTGACCTAAACCATTCCTGGGAGGCATCCAGATACTATCCTGATCCTACGGTATGTAGAACAAAATACCTTATCATTCAGATTATGCGCCTGGACAAAGCTGGAGAGCTTCAAGGACAAGGGAGTTACCCAGGATCAGCGCCATAAATGTTATTATATATGAAACAGCTGCAAGATAAATTCTTTCATATTGCACATAGGTGCAGTTGTACTTTCAGCTGTTTCGCTGTTGAAATACTGTGGGTCTTACACAGCTTTCTCTGTTTGTAAAGTACACTTACACTTCTTAGTTGTGTATGATTGAGTAACCCCTTACAGCTGCAGTGCATTGAAACAAAAAAAGGTATCTCACCAGATCTGTGGCGAGAGCCCAGCCATAGAAATCCAGAAATTCCTTATATGAAACCTTCCTAAAAGTGAATTTGGTGAACAGGGTAAAATTATGACTGAAGAAACCAAAAAATGCCTGTTAGTTAAATGAATGGTGCTATTAAGAGAAGAAAGCAGCTTCACCGATTCATAAATATGCTGCTCGTGACCTTTTTTGTACTTTTCACCTCTCTCCTATTTTTCCTTTTCTTTTTGAATTATCTGAGAGAAATCTCCCAAAACCTCTTCAAGGAAACAGTGTACAACCACAGGACTTTGTGCTAATGAACACCCAGTATTAAAAATCCAGACGTGAAGAACACATCTTCCATGGAGTCTGGGCTGAATTTGAAATTAAATGGTTGCTTGACTTAGAGTAGAGGTTGAGTAAAACAGGGAAAAGAATAAGATCCAGTTGAAAAGTTTACTAGAACAAGAAAATGTGGAATATTGGAAAAAAATCTGCAAACTATCCTAGTTACTGGTGTTTCAACAGCCATATCAGTACTGACTGAAAAGCAGCCCATTAAGTTATTTTCTTTTTTGATAACCCACATCAAAACACACCTACCCAATATCAAACTAAGCCAAAAAAAGGCAGGAGGAGTACGACAGAGTGACATAGGCGCTGTTTCTGTTCCAGTTGCTGACTGACAACACTGCCATCCCTTAACATGGTTTTATTTAGTTATTACAACCATCTCTCTGTAAATGACACTTAGGATTATTTAAGATTATGTTGTAATCCTTTTAATCCTCGGTGCTTTAAATTTCAGGCTAAACACCAAAGAGCAAACTAGCACTTAGCAGAAATATTTAAAGCATGTGATTTGAACATAAATCTTCTTTTATTCAGCACTCCTTCGATGAAGACCTAGTGCATCACGTCACTCAGCCAGCAAGAACAAACAGCGCCGTGTCTCACTGCAAACTGCTACCTTTCCCCACATCACGGGAAGCTGTTTCTAACCAGGTCTTTTCCTTGGTGCCATCTACATCATCAATAAAATAAAGGAAAGAAACCAGGAGGTTGTATTTTATGAGATGTGCATATTTTCAGTTACTATTAAGGAAAGGTTGAGGGAGAAAAACCCCCACATAATGTGTTCATCAAGAACAGAAATAGATTGCATGCACAAATTGGATAGTGTGAGACAGATCAGACTTATCCTGTTAAAAAGGGAGTAGCTCAATTAAAATGAGAGGAGTAACACTGCTGAAAACATCATGATCAAGACCAGAAACCCAAATCTTCCTGCCTGAATATAATTTATTTCAGTTTCCTCTTTTTTTTCCTCCCTGCATCGATCATGTTTCCAATTAGTTTTTCTTTATAATACCCCTATGCTCCATCTCCTTGCTGCTATCCATTAACTGTCATCTGCTTAGATTTTAAATCCAAGATTTCCTTCTTTTTCTTCAACACAAAATTTCGATAGTCATTTTCCATTTATGATCTATAATTCATGAACTCAAATTGAGCACCCTGGCTAAATCAAACTCAAAATTCTGCACCTACTCCTAATGCAACACATTAGCACAAAGCAACCATTGCTCTGTTCAAATCAGAAAAAAAGGTTTTATTAGAAAGTAACGAAACAAAATGCCAACTATGTTTTGATGCCATGCTTTGAAGATATAATTACACTTATTTCTGATCATTTCAGAGTTAAGCAGCTAATGTATTCAATCAAATAACAATGCAATGCATCTATATTTAGGTTGCATTAAAAAAAAAAAGGATTAAAGAAAGTCACCCATGTTGTTTTCATTTGAACAAACCTATGATTAAGTAGATGCACATTATCAATTTTATTCCCACCCACGAGGGATAAGTAGATCAGAAGAAGTGTTTCCTGAAATATTCAGTTTCCAGGTACAAACTGACCTCTCCGCTTTCGAACTCGCCTTGGATTCCCTCCAGACTATCTCACAAATCTTCCCTCCCTCTCCAGTCCCCTTCCCACTCTATCTGCTCATGTAGCACCAGTCTCGTTCAGTCCCTTCCTTTCCCAAAATGTCACCACTACTGGTGCCAAAGCCTTCTCCTCTTTCGCTCTTACCATCTGGCACAATCTTCTTGTAGCTCTCTGTCTAAACAATGCTCCATCCCTTTTCAAAATGTGTCTTAACATATGTCCTTCCTCCCATGCTTTTAGTTCTTAATGTCTCTCCCACTCACTTATTGGCTTGATGAAGACACATTTTAATGGGTTCAAACAGTAGTGCATGAGTTTCCTTTCTCACATTATTCTGATTCAGTGGAGTTACACCTCACACGAACAGAAGTGAGAAGAAAATGCATCGCAGAGCCTTCGTACCACCAGTTTGGTAAATCAATAACAGAGCTTCGTTTGTCTTTACGTTGGAAATGTATTAGCTGCAATGAATCACTGCTCCGAAACGCATTTCCAAACAGGAATTTTGCTTACTGCAAAATGAGAAATAAACCCTAGAAGCTCAGAAGACCTGTCAGTGTGCTCAGGGGGTTGCAGGAGTGAAAGCTAAGGTTATACTTAATCACATTCCAAGTGAAAAAACTGAAGATTGACAGCGAAACCAAAATATTTATTCTAAAAATACCTAGGAAATGACAAAGCCCCAAGTGTTGTCTCAAGACAACCTGAAAGATGTGGGGGGTATAGAAGCATAAGTCTCCCTGTCTTGGAAAAGAGGAATATTTCTAAATATTGCACGTGCTTTAGAAAGATGTCTAGAAAAATAAACCTTGAAAAAGCCTCTGTAACACCCAGTTGACCCAAAGAGGTTTCTTTTCAAGAAGCCACGTACAGGCCCTTAGGGGTTTTTTGTGCATAGTGGTTTTTTTTTCTTCAACCCCAGACCCGGACACAGTTGGTTCCTCCAGCATGTTTCATTGGTGATGATGCCAAAGGACTCTCTGGTAACTAACAGGATCTTGACCCTGACATGTTTCCTTCGGAGTATCTCCCCCCTTTATTGCTTTCATTGTTAAACATTTTAAATGTTAGAACTCTGGGAAACAACTCGGCTCATAGAGAATAATATTTTGATGTGGCTTGATGCAACATTTAGTGAAACAGAAAAAAACAACAAATCCTTTCTACTGATATTCATGGGAGCTGGATTATGTCCAAAACCTGAAGATGTTGCAATAAACTATTTTAGCCCCTTGATCCTGGAATGTTAACCTTACAGTAATGCTTTTCCCCTCCTTTCATCTTCTCGGGCCTTGATCCTCCCTTTCAATTCAATGGGATTTGGATGAAGGAATTAAATAATATTATTTTCCATCAATGAAGAATAGTCCTGTGAGAAATACATGTCCTTCTCTGCTGGCCCTGACAGAGGCAAGCTTTTAAAATCCTCCCCTCCCCTCACAGAAGTGAACCTGGGTCATCACCGTCTGAGGACCCTGAGCAGCAATAAAAATAAACAGAGTAACCGCACTGCGTTGGAGCCGTGCTTGTATAAGCAGTTTGAAGAAGTTGTGTTTATGGAAGTCCTCTAGGTCAAGATTCTAGGCCTGAACCCAAAGCAATTACCTACTAAGTTTTAAAAACAAATTGAATATAGAGCATTAATCAATAAATCAACAGGTTCTCAAGTGTTTAGGAGACTCAGTCATCAGAAATCCTTCTCTTAGAAAAATAGTAAACCGATGCTGGATAAAGTGTTACACTCCTGTACTGGTAAGAAAAATGCTGTATTAAATCAGGCTCTAGTTATTAAAACCAAGGAAATAAAACCTACCTCTTCGCAGAGTTCAGACTTAAATCAGCAGTGGAATGCTTTGCCTCTTACCTGAAAGACATTCTTTCTGCTGGATTTCTCTGAGGTCCACTCAATGCGAGCACCACACAAATCCACACACTCAGGTTTATATCCTGGTTTCTGGAAAGGAAAAAGAAAAAAAAATCAGCATGAATATGGCCTGACTTTTCGCAAATGGGGACAGTTATCAGATAAAACAATAGATCAAGTTAAAGTGACAGGTTGTTGTAGCACAGCTGCTGATATTACTGAAAAGAGCTCATTATGTACCCTGGTATTGTTAAATAACCACTCTTGGGGTGTCTTAGTTCAGAAATGAGGTACTGAAATTAGAACATAATTTTAAGAACAATTAAATGCTTTAAAAAACAGTCTAGTGTAACATATAGTAGATCAAAACACAAATGCAGACACATGGACCAGCTATTTTCAATGCTTACTTTGCCAAACCTCTTGAAGACTCATTGAGTTTAAAGGAAAAAAATTTGTGGGTTTTCCAAATGCAAATTTAAACTGATGCAACTGGAAAGGACAGAAATTAGACAAGAACACACATCGTATCTCTGAGACACGCTATCTCCTTTCTCCAAACAAATTACCATTTCTTGCTCCTAAAAAAAGAAGAAAAGGCTTTGAGGGCATGTGTGACACCCAGAAAGAGCTCAGCACAAGGGCTGATACTTCTCAGTGTCAGTCCATGCATCCTGGAGTGACACAGCTCTGCCTCCCCTGCTCCTCCATATGGATGCACGTAATTCAAAGAGCAGATTTGTTTGCCTGTATCATTTACGTTGCTGGGAGTTGGTGTAAAGCACAATAATCCTCATTTGCCATTGAAGCTCCTTCTCCAGGGACTCTGCCTGTGCAGCAGTTCTGGCAAAGCACATGTAGTTCAGAGGAGGCTTTGTAGATTGGGTTGCTGCACATCCCACTCAACAGTAAAAATACTGCTGTTAACAGTACAAAGCACCACTAACTCCCTTTTGGGGAAGAAGTGGAGTGATATCCACATAATTTAATTAATCAGCTTGGTGCAACTATTTTCTCTGCTGCTCTTAAGCCATAGTTACCTTAAAAACATCATTAGTGATACAGAAAACAGACTTTATAGAGTTAAGTGTGGCCAGTCCAGCATCAGCCACAGATTCAGCTTTCCAAAGTCTGTTCACTGAATTTCTCTGATGTCGTTATTAAAGGCTAAAGTATGTGTGTTCTCCAGGATGCCTTTGAGATGGGAGGAAAAGAACCTATTTAGGTTAAAAGAAGCAAAGAGATCCTGGTCAAGTGATTTGCAGGCGTAGTCTCCAGAATTTTTCAGTACTGGAGTTGTAATTATGTCCTCCATTTGCCAAACCATAAAACCACGATGGTTAAGCTCCACTAAACTGAGAGTCCTGTGTGCCTTTGTTCCTTTTTTTTTAATATTATTATTATTTTTTTTTAATGGAAGAAATATACTCTTCAAAACAGAAGGATGTTCTTGTGGTTAAACCACTGGAAGAAAAGAGCTTGGATTTCTTTTTCCCCACCTCTGCCTCAGATTTCCTGCCTGGCCTCTGAGAAAAGCTTAGTCTTTCCAATTTTTTAATAACAGATCAAAACTGCAGCATTGAGACTTGATTTTACAAAGATGTTGTGAAATTTAGTCAGCTAATATTTGCATGGCAAAAATTACAAAGTGGGAAAAAAACCCAAGCACTGATATATTGATGCAAAAAATAATTCAAATTGTGGAGGAAATGAATGAGTTTTCAATATTCCAGTACTTTGATAAATAGGGCTATGTGGCCTAGATCCTCTCCAGGACTCCACGCAACGCCCAGATCTGCACCACACAGGCAGCTCTGCAACCCATCAGGAACACAAAACACAGGCTTCTCAAAGTGGGTAATCTTGCTTTCTTTGAAAAAAAAAATTACCCACAAGGATAGTTTGAGTCTGAAAATACTTTAACAAAGAAGGGCAGCTTTATTCCACCAGCAGAAAGAGTTGAGAAATTTTGGAAACACATGATGAGATTAAAAGAAGATATTAACATGTAGACAAAGAAACAGAAATAGTTTTTTGATAGAGAACATTACTGGGCTATGGAATATTTTCCTCAGGAAAACTGTCATGGAACACTGAAGGGAGAAAAAACAATGAAGAGCCTAGAGAGGCTTTGCAGGAAGATGGAATAGTGTACTCTACAGGATTTTACCATTTCTAATTTCTATGATTGTACAAAAATATATGCGACAGAAGAACCTGGACCATTCTGCGCACCCAGTGAACACACAGAATAATTCTGCTGCTGTTGCAGTACTCTGGAGTTTGTTTACACCTCTGATTTTGTAATAAGCAGAAGAAAAGTACAAGCATGTGCATCTCCGTCTCCAGAAAGAATGGGATACTTGTGGTGTTGGGAAGCTGAACACACTTCTGCTATGTGCAATAATTATTTGAGTCAGTCTCTTTTTCTCTGGGGGAAATAAATATGAATTGAGCAACCTGGTCCAGTGGAAGGTCTCCCTCCTCATTGCAGGGGAGTGGAACTAAAAGATCTTTAAGGTCCCTTCCAACCCAAACCATTCTATGATTCTATGAAAACTTATCCTTTGGAGAATTTCAGTTCTGACCACAGTGTGTCTATGAACTCATGGGTATGGCATAGAATGTGAAGCTTCTCACGAAACTTCCACGCTAAATCATTCAGATCCATCGAGCCTGAATCTGCCCATCACTCTTCTGCTGCACACCTGGGGAGCACCCGCTGAAATCCATCAGGTCCCCAGGAAATCTACAGGGAAATTCATTCTCCCTAAACATTTCCCTCCTACATAGTTGGCTTTCCAGCTTATGCAACACCCAGAGACACTGGGAAAGAGTAAGTTAAGGTGACTGGGAAGCCTGAGCTCTCCACGTCCTTGTTTTGTGTTTTGCAGTCAGAGCAATTATGTTATATCAATGTTGTTGGAGGGGGTTATGCTGTAAATTGATACAAGTGTCTGCTAAGATGAAATCTTCCTAAACATGAATATGGATTTCAGCAGCGTTTTCACTCACTAAATTACTTTGCAGATGGGCTAATAACCTGAGGTTAAAATAACCTCTGTTGAATAAACTATCTGAGGGAATAAACTGACTATATTTTCTTGGTCAGAAAGACCAACTGATAATAGAATTTAATGCTGGTAAGGAAGAATGGAGCTGTGATTCATTTAGATCACAGTGTCCTTAATTTAAAATAAAGAGTTAGTCGAATTCATAAGGATGGTGTAAAAAAAAAATTAAAAAAGTGTATTAAAGCCAGGACCACAAACGATCAAGGCAGCAGCAAAAGCTAATGATTTAGCTACATGGGATGCAAACTTGCATTTTCAGCAGTATTTGTAAACAATCTCATTTTCTGAATCTCTCCTCTGTGTGCATTAATTGCTGTGCTCTATTACTCCCTATAACTCCAGATTTTGTCACCGACTTCACCAGAAAGCAAAGCAATGGATCTCAGTCCTCTCCATGCAAAGCAACAGCAAAGCTGCCACAGTGAGTCCTGCACCTACAGTCGTACACAGGAACAGCAAAACCTCCTTTTAGCTATTGCCAGTTCTTTGATTAAAATATTATTAGAGATTTAGGCCAATATAATTTTAAATCACCTGTAAATGCCATTCTATAGTCATGAAAAGAGATATGATTAGAGGTGCTCTCATTTCACTCTCTCATGTTGCCTTTGTTTTGTGAAATATCATTCCTCTAGTAATGACTCAGTCCAAATTTCAGCTCCAAGTACAGTATTTAATAATTAATAATTAATGAATTAATGTCTTTAGAATACAAAGGAACATTAATCTTTTTGTTAAGTCACATCATTTTCCTGCTAACAATAGAAATGCTTTGTTGTAATTCATACTATCGTATATGAGCATCGCTTCTCTTACATTATTTAATTAATGGTTGAGTTCCCCCTTTTCCAAAGTAAACTAGAACTGGAAAAATAAAATAAAATCAGTAAGCAAATGGCTTCTAATGAATCTTTTTTTGTATTAGTCCTTTTCCACTATCAAAATTATATCTGGTTAAGTGGTTTACAAAGGGAGTAAGCATTGCATTTACTTTATCAGATGAGAAAAGTATGTCAGTTTAGCTTTTTTTGATGTGCAAAGTTTAGGTTTAGGAAATTGGGTTATAAGATTTTGAACACTGACAGCTCTTGTTTTCAAGCTTTACTCAATTTGTTTATTTACTGTTGCATTTAAGTTTTATGCAACAGACAGAAAATGTAAGTTTAACAAATTTTTCTCACCTAGTGAACATTGAATTCACATCCCAGTGTTCAAATCTAGCGTGGAATAAAATAAAAAAAAACACACTTTTGTTTTTTTTCCCTGATAATGAGGAAAATACAGGTTCAATATGTCTGTGTTCTGTTACCGGAGACAGATTTTACCACACTGATTGTGAGCACTGGTGACCACTGAGGCTTCAGGGACAGGGACTGACCTCTCAGAAGGTCCCGTTTCATAACACACCACCATTTTTTTAGCTAAACAGTTCGAGATCTGGGCCAAAATCCCATTCTCCAGGCAGGTCTAGTTTAGTATCCAAATCCCTAAAGAGGATTTTAACTATGTGGAGGAGTCTCAGAGCCAAATCAAGCCTCCTGTGTGTTAAATTTCCACCAGTTCATTTATCTCCTGGAATGTGGGTGAGGGCTTGCAAAGAGAGGGAAGAGGTAGCAGGGAGAAGCATAAGACACCTGGTAAATTATAAGACTATTTCTAATAAGTTCACCTTAGACATTTTTCTTTTTTCTAATAACATATAATTCAACTTTAAGGAAAACAGATGATTCTGAAAAAAATAATAATTCAAGCTTTTCTGTTTTCATGACTGCAGAGAAGTTGTATTTTCTAGCTGGACTAGCACAAACACAAGCAGAAATTGTCAGATTTCACCCTTTACTTATTTTTATTGTTTCATCTATTAGTTCTGGGGTTCTTTTTCTACAAAGCTCACCTTCTTTCAAAAAATGTAAGGCATGAAAAGGTGCTCTTTAAGGCTGATTTTATGACAGGTGGCATTGATAGATCTTGGATTTATAGAAGAACCATTTGCATCACCTGCCACAGGAAAAATAACTTATTGTTTGTGACTCCTGCCAAAGAGAGCACCTTTGTGGCCACCCATCACACCGATGAGATTTGGCAGGTTCGATCAGGCCTTGAGAGCCTTTCACAACGGGGCTTTGTCAAACCTGTCCCTTCACTGCCCACAGTGTCACAGAGCCACCAAATTTCCCTTTTGTTGCCCATGCTGAGGCTCAGCAGTGCCCAGCGCTGAAGGGACACGTGCCCCTACTGCTCGCGCGGCGGAGCTGTCACATCTCCCGAGACGAAGATCGGTGGCCTTTCCTTGGGGCACAATAAAAAGGTACTGCAAATTTCACTTTGTAGTAACTACAGGCTACAGAAATTGCATTAGCTGCATTAGATGGAGTCATAGAAATATTCAGGAAGGTTAGCGGGATATGGTGGATGTCACATTTATACTGCGATAAAAAATCACTTTGCTAACTTATAATGTTTTCTGCTTTGGTAACACCCTATATTAAGGTGCCATTTATAAATAATTTATTATTATTTATTAATGTATAAGCCACTTTATAGGATGGTAGATAACAACTTAAATTCATGTATTAAAGATGCACATGCATGGTTTAATACAATTTACGCCTCACAATATCCTTTGCAACAGATTCTCATCGCATCATCTGTTCAGCATTTATTACTAATGCATTTTATAACACACTTTATAATACGTTATTTGAGGAAGTAGCTGCATTTAGTGATCATTTTCATAAATAAGAACAAAGCATTTATAAGTGGCACCTTAATTTAAAGTGTTACCTTCACATTACTGGGTAGTCACTCACCATTTGTCTCACTTTGCAATTACTCTCAAAATGCACCTCTTAATAAAGGGCATGCTGTGTCCTATTTCTTCTCATACACTACATCTGATTAAGAGTTTATCAAGGCATTTTTCCTTCAGCTGCTCTCAAACCTTTGAAGTTGCCAGCTCAGTCTAAATTTGTCTTCTGTAAACACCAAACTTTTTATATTGAAATAATAGTTGCCAGGAGGCTGAGGATATTGAATGGTTGATTGCCTACCAGGTTGGCCAGCGCTGGCTGCTTGGATTCTTTGTAGAATTCCATTTTCTGAGCAGTAAGAACAATCCAGGAGGTGGACCAGTTTTTCCTTATAAATAAAATTAAAAAAAAAAAAGAAAAAGGGAAAAATCTGTGAGGCATTCAAGCAGGAGATAAAAGATGTTTCATTTGTAGGCTTGGCTTTTAATTATTAAAACATAATCTATATTAATATATATATGTCAGAAGCAAAAATGGTCTAAAGTCAACATTGTCAACGAACTTCCATCAACATTGATGGAGTTGCACCATCCTCATTATACCTGAAATGTAACCTATCAAAGCTTGAAGGGCTTCTTTCTCCTCATTCATATTTTGAAGCCCATTTGTGTTTCTTTTTTGCCATGGTGTCAAATGAAAGCCGTGGGATTATTCACACATGCTCAAAGTTCACATATAGCGGACCCCAAAACAGCTGGTGCCCTTCTGGTACCTAATACTTAAAGTAAAGCTGAGAAGGAAAAATGTTGATCTGACTATACTCAGAGTTCAGTAACAGGTCTATTTTGAAAGGTCCCAAATGCTTTCTCCTTTCCCTAAATTGAAAGTTTACAGGAGAGCAAGGAAGATAAGAACAATATCTGAGCTAGGTTTAAGCAACCTTTAACCATCAGTTCATCGTACAGACCTAGAGAACTGACAAACTGCTGGGGCTAAGGAGAAGTAAAAATACACATGGACATGTGAAAGAATGTCCCCTGATAACAGAAGAACACAACATTCAACTCAAGAAAACGCTATTATATATATTACCACTATATAATCATAAATCTGGCCTGATAAGAAACTATTTTTAGATCAACAGCTCAAATTTGACTCTGCAATGTAAGGGTCATAACATCTGATATTTACAGAAATAGCCCCACTATTGATCTGCTTCATATGGTGAATACAAATTTTCTGTTGGTAAGCACAACTTCAGTTCTTTGTTATTTTTCTCTATTTTTTCTTTCCATTTAAAAGAGGTCTTGTAAGTACACGAGGGTGTAAGTTGTCAAGCGTGCTACGTGCAGGTTTAAACAAATTTTCCTGACTTGGATATGCTGAATGAATACAGATTACCAAAGAACTAAACAGTAATACATCTTGGAATACATCTTAAATCCAGTACCCAATTTATACTAAATGACATCTGTTGTGGACAGAATGAGGCAGCCACAGCTTCTCTGGGCAGCATGTGCCAGGGCCCACCACTCTCACAGGGAAGAAGTTCCTCCTAATATCTAATCTGACCCTCCCCCTCCGTCAGTTTGAAGCCATTCCCCCTTTTCCTGTCATTCTAGGCCCTTGTCCAAAGTCCCTCTCCAGCTCTCTTGGAGCCCCTTTAGGCTCTGTCACATTCACATGTTATACCTTAATTTCTTGCCGCCATCTGCTATTTTCGCTTTTAGAAGATAACCTTCCTTCTCCACTACCTGCAAGAAAGAAAAATTAAGGTCATAACCATATATTCAGATAAATAAAACCACTTAATACATGCGTAGGAGTCTTCATCCAGCTAGTCTAGTGTGGGGAAGTTTACCACTAATTCTCAGCTTAATCACCTATTTTTTCTGATATATTCAGTTCTTTTAAATATTTGAAAACAACATTTAAAGTCATCTACTATACAAAATTAACCACAGTAAAAAAATGAATTAAGTTTTATTTTATTTTATTCTATTTATTTGGAAGAAATTTATTTCAATGCAGGCAAAGTTTCTAGCTACAAGGGAATGAGAATTTTAAATACATTGCAGGTAAATTATGTTAAAATATCATTTTCTATATTGAGTTTCATTACCAGCTGTGAGGAGCACACCACACTGAGGACTCTGTATGGAGATGTGACACTGGATTGTAGGATCCCAACACTGTGCTTGAGTTTTGGTGTATTAGAAACAAGGCCTAGGCTTGCTTTTTTTTTGTTTGCATTTCAGTTTGTGCTCCTACAGCTCTCTGAACACCTTCCTTAAGCCAGAGCCCCTTGCAGACGCTTGTCTCTCTGATCTGCTGAAATATCCCATTGTACAGCTGGGGTACAGCTGGGATAGGGGTTATTTTTGTCTATGTAAATTTATATTAAAAAGCTAAAAACCAAACAAAGCAAAATTACTGTCTTTCAGCCAAACCTTCCATCTCATCAGGTCTCATTAACTAAGGAGGTCTCAACTGTGTCAGTAATGGGAAAAAGAAACAAAATTGTGATTAAGAGTGAGTCTGGTTTCGTTTTCAAACACTACTGAGCCAGTGCCCAACTTGGATATTAGAAACTCCACATGGCCTTTGTAGTAAATTGCATCACAAGGCGATTCCATAACAATTTCAATAGAATTTTGCTGTCCACAAAGCCATTAAATAGCAATAAAACGTGCTTTAACAGGCAATATAAGGATTTTTAAATCAAACATGTCTGTTATTTTGATTGTACAAAATAGCATTATTTTAACAGCCTAACATGTTTCACTATTTCCTCAGATTTTGTCGGAGGTTGGTATACAACATGTAATGAAATATATGCTGTGTACATATCTGTTTGTACCTATGGAAAGGCCTGTAGGCCTGTGGACAGTGATTTAGGTGACGTTCTCAAATGGGTACATGAGGATCAGCGTGTGCTTCGTCTGTAACTTGTACTTATCTCATGTAAATTCCTGTCATGCATATCATTGCCATAGAAAACCCAGAGAGAAAGAGTGCAGGGATTATTGTGCAGAGTCATGTCACTATTTATCTAGTGATGGATGGGTGAACTAGCAGAGCTAAAATAAGGTTTAATCCCCATCTCCACTTATTTTTTTTTTCCCCCTTACTTTACTTTTTTTGATATTTTTCTTCCCCTTCTAATCCTTCATTTTTGTATCATAAAGCTTCTGGTAGTTGGCCAGGGCCAGAGATGCCAAATAACATGTGAGAAAAGTTATTCTTTTTAATATTTCTCTCCATCTGGAAACAGAAACTGGGAGGAGCATTGGCTAACCATTCAAGCTGTTGATTACTTCTCTGAATCAGACCCTAAATCTCATGCTTTCAAAGTTTACCAGCCACTTTCCCAAACTGCTATCTTGACCAATCCAGAACTAAAGGAAAATATTATTTTCCAACATCAGATCTAAATCACCTTTGTTGTTACAGTTTGGGAAGTTAAGAACTGGATGTGCTTCCAGGTGAAAATGTTGCTGCTTAGTCATATTTTCCTTATAATTGTCTTCAGCTAGGATATCAAATCCACTAACAAATATTGGATATATAAAATACCCTGACTTAAATTACATAGCTCAAATCCACCATTTGCTATAAATTAAATGGCTCAAAACTGAACAGTAAAAAACTACCAGAGCTGCAGTTAATATGAACCCTCTCAGTGCTAAGAAAACTCCTTTCACATATATTGTTTTAATTGAATTAGTACAGGTGCTGTCCTTAATTAAAATTAGCATGACCTCCTCTAATTGACAACGTGCACAGTTTTCTCTGTAATTAATATAAAGGGCATGCATGGAATTATGAAAAAAACTAGCACAAAGTCAAATAAAAATATATCTGGGATGACCCCAATATTTTTATAGTTTCTGTTTGGGGTGCTGCATTTTCCTTGTTTAACATCTGTTAATATCTCCTTTTCTATTCTACTTTTTTTCCAAGAAAAGACTTCTAGGACAGCTCAGGATCAACTTACAATACTTCTGCAAATGGATGATATTGGATTGAAAAGGATTCCAAATATATCCTAGTGATATGTTCTGTTGTTTCTGTCTCAATAAATATCGTCATTTGTTGTTAAGCTGCTGCCCTTCCTGCACCTTTTCAACATGTGAAAGGTTGAGAAAATGACCCAAAATGCCCTGAAGAATTAGCATAGAAATAGGAAAATGGAATTATTTTGTGGAGTTTGTGTTGATTTGTTTTCTAAATTGTTTTTAGAAGAATAGTAAAGATGAGAGTACGTAGTGTAAATATTTGAATTTCTAAATAAAAAATACTCTCATTCTCATGAGCTAATACTGTTAGAAACTAAAAGGAAACATAATTATCACTGTGTCACAGGTTTTATAATTTTCTTGAGTAGAATTCAAACCTTCTGAACATACCTAATTCTGAAAAGTTTGTGTAAGTAACAGTACTGCTGATACCAAACTTTCTTTAATGAATCTGTATTTGCATATTCATTTTATTTTAGCTGAAAAACATCTGTTTCTCATTCTCCCTAGATTCTTTTAATGTCAAGTTTTTTTTTAAATTTCATGATAATATTTCTTATACAAATTAATACTATTATTAAAAAAACCTTAATAAGGGCAAAGAGAGGACAAAGACTTGGTCGCATTCCTTTATACCAAGTATTAACACTGATGAAACCTCAGTCGAGTACAACAGAACTAACAACAAAGTCAAGATGTATAAATGACTTTGTGCCTTCTAAAATTATTCTTTTTTCGATTAATCAAAGTCCCTCACATCCCTGAACATCTTGAGGCACCCAAATCCTCTCATATTCATTCTTTAGTAAAGCAAGTGCAAAGTTTACGTTATAAACGTTTAAAGTAACCAGAGTGATTTATCAGTTCTGTAGAGCAATTTCTCACCGTGGGGTCCTGGGTACTGATGATGTCTGCAAACGTCAAGTTGTGTTGGGAAAGATTTCTTCTGTGACGATTTATCTGAAAAAGAAGAAGAAATATTTGCATTCAGAGAGGAATCAAAGACATGCAGGTAAAGATGGACCAACAAATTTTAATTACAGGGCACACACAGCATGCACTGGGTGGGGGTTTGGGGTTTCTTTCTGGTGTTTCTCTGAGCCCTGGGTATTTGAAATGTACAGCTGATATACTGTGGTTATAAATGTGTCTCTTTGTGATGTCACACTGGCAATTTACCTAAAAATTATTCAACTGATAACAATAACTTCAATTATGATGGGGTTTTTTTCCCCGTTAGGAATCTCAGAAATGGTTTAACTGGTTAGGTGCTCTTAAACCCATTTTAGAGAAATAGGAAAGCTGCTGATTATAACCTCAAGGCCACAAAAAGCAAGTCAGTGAAGAAACCAGAAAACAATTGGGCACAAGTACACAGCAATCCAGCAAGTTTAAACTGTTTTAAAGGCTATTTCTAAAGTCCCCATGACTGAAAGGTTACAGCAAGACTGGACTCTGAATCTACAATTGCTCCCAAATACAGAGTCCTTGATTTCCTCCAATTCTCCCTTTTCTTTGAGGAAGACAATGTAATCGACTGTGACTTAATTCTGAGAAATTATTGCTTTATACCAGAAACTATTAAAACTAAATAAAAGTTACTTCACAAATCAAGCATTTGGCAGAGCTCAATTGCGTTTTACTTCCTTAAAAATCTACAACAAAGAACAGATCACTCGAAAGTGTGTGCAAGTGTGTGTGTATGTATATGTATAAAACTTTTACTTTAAATTCAATATCAATCAAAAATATAATTATGAGTTGGCATGCTGTAAAACTCAGTGATTATTTCTTCTTTTAGCTGAAGCCACAAAGCAAACAACAAAATACAGTCTCAACTAGTTTCCACTGTATTCATCATAATGCATTCTCTTTTCCCCTATTAAAAGAGACTTAACCAAAAGTCATAATGTATTCTGTTTATATTCAAGTGTCTGAATATAGAAAATGTTCTTAATTAATCCAGAGGGCCACACTCAAAAAACAGTTAAACATATTATGATCCCATATTTTTTCTCCACACATTGCTTTCATGTTTATTTGTAAGCACTAAGGTTTTTAAGCCTTGAAATCTATATCCTAGATATTGCTCTACTCTCCTAGTCAGAGCTAATGAGCTTAATGAATTACCAGTTCTAAATTTAATACAAACATTTCAAAGAAAGAGATAAAACATTCTTCACAATTCAAAAGTTTCTCTGACCTATTTATGAAGAATATCACTTAACAATTTCATTAAGGGTGAGTAACAGCTGGTGACATGGCTGTGTCCTAAAGTGTTTTTCTCTCTTAATATTCTGCATCTTAAGCAATCGAGCTTTCATAAGAAATACTTTAGTTAGTGGCAGTCCCTCCTTTGGGGAGAAAAAAAATGTCAGACCACATTTTCTGTATTTTGCAATCTTGTTTTCAGGAGTGTCATGTTCCTGTTTTATTAGCATGTAGGGTAAACAAGAATGATTTGCTGATGCTATTGAGAGAACTTCTAAGATTACACTCTTTCTATTTAGATTTTGGATGGCGCTTAATATTAATGCAGGCAGAGGCATGTATATAAATTCAAAATAAATTAATTCAATTTATCTCTTTCTTTATCTTTACTGTTAGACAACTCTGAAGGTTCTATAGTGCCCAAGACATACAGCTAAACTATTCAGGTCTAGATCACAGAAACTCTTTCTTACCCAGATCCCCCGCATTCTAATTATTCCTTAACATACAACAGAGCACATTGCCCGGCGATGCTTTCTCAAATACATTCTTCACTCATCCAAATTAAATAACAAGGCACACCACCACTCCTCAGTGCCTGCTTGAACATTCTGCTGCTCTCTCCAGGAGCCCCATGTGCCTGTTGGGGGCCCTGTGTGCAACTTTGTGAAGTGTGGAGCACCGAGCAGAGCTCTCGGCTGCTCTTTGGTTCAGCGATCAGAGCATTAGCAAAAGAAATGCTCACGTTTGATACTTGCTAAAAAGAATTTATCCAGAGCCCTAAATCCATCCACAACCCAATGAAGAAATGAGGAAAAAGTCCTATTTTTGTAGGCCTAGCAAATTATTGGGGTAGTGTAATTAAAAGACAACAGTAATATTTCCAGAATATATTAAAGGATTAAGGAAAATTAAATTCCAGGTGTGGATGATATTATGTCCTTTAAGAAACTCATTTGTGTATGCAAAGCAGAAATGCTGAGGAAATCTTCATGAAGACAAGAGTAAGAATAGACCTCTTACACAATTATTTAATTGATAAGTTTGGTCAAAATGTGTTTCTTTTTTGTAGCCCACCAATGTGCAATCTCACACGAAAAAACAGTCCTAAAGTTTCAAAGTCTGAACCTAGTTACAGAAATACAACCAAAATCCACAGTTATGTAAGCCAAGATCCAGCTCTTCTGGAAAAACTCCCCAAATATTTGAGTCACAAATGGAATTAATGGAAACTTCAAAAAAATTCTTTCTGATTTCTACCAGCCTTTTGGTTTAGAAATACAACTTTAAAGAAAATTAATCAAAACAACTTAAAATAAAACCAAAACCAGTAGCAACAGAGGAAATATATTCTTTTAGACTGTTTTGATAAAATTCCAGCAGGCCTGATAGAAATTTGGTCTTAAATATATTTTGCAAATACCTTGAATGAGTTAGTTACATCACTTCCCTTAAGACAAATCCAGTTCAAAGTTAAAATGTTCTCAGCAGAACCTGGGTGACAGCAGTCAAGATGGCCATGTTTCAGTATACTCACAATTCTCAGTGGAATACCAAAATATTCAAAGGGAGGCGTAGGCTCTGTTATTTTCATTCTTTCATTCAGCTTTTAATAGATAGATTATAAAGGAGAGGGGTTGAGATTTTTTTTCCCCTCCATAACTCCATTTGATTACCCTAATAAACTCCAGAAAAACCTAAATAATATCTGTCACAAGTCCTCTACCTCACCTCCCAGGGTATGATGAAGGCAGAGATTTACAGGAGAAGTTCGTGAGATCCCTTTTTGGGAAAGGCAGCTTATCAGCAGTTTTCTGATTTGATGAACATTCTTCAGTCAGCAACAATGTCACCTGCAGCACTAAAAATCCACTCTGCGAGCGCTTGCAAGTCTGTGGGCAAGTCTGGTTTTGTTAAATTCAGCCTGAGCAGCCCCCCCTTCCCTTAGCTAAAGGGGATCCATCTCCTACCAGAGTTATTTCAGCATCTAAGCACTAATCCGTCATCATCCTTCCCACAAAGGCAAAGCCTCCATTCCATGTGCCTGGTACCCCGGTGTGAAGGGACAACCATCTGACAACTGCTGTTTTAACAGGGAGGTGAAACACAGTAACCTGATCTTTCATTTAATTTCTCTCTGTGTTCCCGTTTGTTCTTTAAATTCTCCCTCTTTTTCTGGGGATTCATCATGGCTAAGTCAGCACTACTCTCTTCACACAGTGTGGCATTGATTTAAAAAGAAACTTGGAGGATCCATTTTGTTTTTTATTTCCCATTACAGGCATATTTCTAACCTAATTCATCTCGTCAACGAGAAGCAGCAGACTTCTTTTTGGTTTCAACCAAACCTAACAAAACCAACCAGCATTACTCAAAATGCTGCCCCAGTGCAAAGTACAGACAATTAATTATTTCCTGAAATGCCATTCTGAATTCGCTTGTAGCCCTAAGTAATTAAGATAATTGTATGACCTTTCTAGGTGGCTTTCAAGTTTGTCAAATAAGTTATTCACCACGGATTATTTATCCACAAGCACCACCTACAAGTAGCCTGGAAAAGCCGTGGTTTTCTCAAACAAGCAGCACCTGGTCCAACAGAGCTCTGCTTTGGATGGGAAACCCTAAGCTGGCATCTACCGGCTGTTTTCTCCATCATTCGCAGTATTGCTCTGCCAAGGAGAAGGTTCTCATGGAGGGTTTGATAGATTTCTACCAAAAACCTTTCATGCTGCTCATGATTTGACCTTTTTAGGGCTCTAAGTATTGTTTTTTTCATCCTGCCGATACTGCAATCATGTATGTGGAGATTCCTTTATAAACAACCAGAAAAAGAGAGAAATCCCCTGCTGTTGAGCCCCTACTACTGCCTGATGCTCTGTTCTGGACCTGATCCAGCAAAGCACTCTGCAGTGGGCTTAAGTGTTTTTCTGGATCAGGGCCAGAACACTCCATTCTTTACAGGATCGAACTTACTGGTGGCAGCTTGAAAGTTTGCAATAAAAGTACAAACTAGTCACATAAACTTTTGTGGAAACCATTCCCTCAACAGAGAAGCTGGGGTGACACCTGATTTAGTGATGTCTGTGGTCATTTCGCTCCGTCGCCCCCATAGTGCAGTGACAGCTCATAATTGCTTAGATAAGGAAACTTAACAAAAATGTATTGTAGCATTTCTTAATGGCCACATCCCTTGAAAGACACCTATGCAATGGCAAGGAGAATCCTGTAACATTTCACTCACTGCCGTGCTCAAAGGGACTTGTTTTAAAGATCCAGTCTTGGGCAGTATGGCAAGTCCATCGTTATCTACAGAAATTATTTGGAAACAGCTGAGATATTATATGATTTCATGTCAGCTGTGAAAGGCACTGAGAAAATCCCACAGGCCTCCCCACTCAGAAATACCCCTTTGTCATTTACAAGGGCATTTCACGACATGAAAATTGGGAGAGCCTTCAAAGTGACAGAGGGCAGGGTTAGATTAGAGATCAGGAAGAAATCCTTTGCTCATCCAAGGGTGGTGAGGCCCTGGCACAGGTTGCCCAGAGAAGCTGAGGCTGCCCAGCCCTGGAAGTGTCCAAGGTCAGGTTGGATGGGGCTTGGAGCAACCTGGGATAGTGGAAGGTGTCCCTGCCCATGGCTGGAGGTGGCACTGGATGACATACAAGGAACCTTCCAAGCCACACACTATTCTACGATTCTATTAAATTCTATTTATTTCATTTCAGCAGATAAGGCACTTTTGTCCATTCTCAAGACATGGAGGACATCAAGAAACAGCAGGAGCTATCCCATTTCTCCCCCAAACTGCTGCAGGTGTTCCCGGTGCATTTGAGCTGTGCCATCACTCAGCAGAAGACCCCTTTCAGCCCTGGGGAAAGCTCCATGTCCCAGTGGGCTACCTGCCCACAGCCACTGGCACTCCTGTCTTGCTCTGGAGCCCTCCTAACTCCATCCTCCTGAGGGTTACATTAGAACCACATGGTTTATATTTTCTTTTTCCCCCTTCCTTGTCTCAAAGAGATTTCTTCAGAAAAGAAGGTAATGAGACTAAAGGCAGTATAATATGATATTAGATCTCTCTGCCTTTTTTCTAAGGCTTGCAGGAGAGAGAGGCATAAAGTGCAGTTTCAGTTGTGCCCCCACCAGCCCACATTTGCTCCTCACCCTCCATCCCCAGGCTCCCAAAAACTCATTACCACGCAGGTGACCGAAAGCTTTGCTCAGGAATAGGAACTTGCATGGATGGAGCTTTTGTGTGCTGGCTACAGACCAGATAATCTCTCCATGCATCATTTAATAAGAAAACCACTTCACAGTCCTCACAGGCCTATGTTACATATGACATACTCTCAGCAGAATCTGCAGCCTGAAATCGGTGGGGGGAAGAGAAAAAGCAGCAAACGGGATTGTGTTGCCTTCGCCCTGCATGCCTCCCTTTGAGCACACTGCCCTCTACACTCAGCTCACATCTCCAGAGCCTCTGAAAATAATGATAATGGTTTTGCTTCCCTTGACCTCTTGCTCCCTTATAAATCAGAATCCTATAGACCTTTCCCACAGTGCGAGGGTCCTCCTTTGTATCCGAGCCTGTGAAGGTGGGTATTTTTTATCAAGGCAATATAACCACGTGGGCGTGCTGCTCCCTGGCTTCAGGACTTGCTGTAGACGAGCACTGCGGTGCCTCTGCTGGGGGAGTATCTCCATTTATCTTCATTCATGAAAGAAGAGCAAAATAATTACTCAGATCCTAGTTTAAATTTCAGCCCAGTGTTAAGATGAGCTCATTCTCTGTGATCAGAGAATCATTAATCATGAGTTTGATTACAAAGCAGAGCCTGTTTGAAACTATGTCACCTTCTTTCCCCAAATTGTTGGAGGGCTGTTCTAAATCTGGGGTATCCAGTTTGGGCTAATATTTTAAGTCCAAGAATTAGCCCTCGCCAGTACTTTTCTCCATTAAGGGCTTGCTGTTTCCCAGGAGCAGATTTTTCCCTAGAGTGGGAGCCCTTTTGTTCCTCTCTAGTCACTCAAATGGCCTTTGAAATTTGTCCAATTGATCCTTGCTTTGAGGGAGTCCCAGCTGATGTAGTTGGCTTCATTTGTAGCATTTTCAGGAGTAGGAGAAGTGCCAAAAGCTTATGTTGAAGAAGAGACAGCTACAAAAGGTTCTTACCACCCATATGTGTTCAAGAAATCCTAGGGCTGCTCTAAATTTGACTGTGGGTCACTTGGATTCATGTACCTGGGGATCCAACTATCACAAAGGAACCAACAGCTGTGCTGCCTCTAATCTGCGGATTTCCAACTGAAAATCAAACTGGAACCCAGTCCCTAAGCTTCAATATGCTTTAATTGCATTAAATACAATCCTCATCGATTCCAGGAAAGAACATTAAAAGTGGGACTTTTGCTATATTTCTTTTTGCCTTTTCTGTTCCAGCCTGTAATGCGCAACAAAATGCAGCAACGCGCACTGTGACAACATTCATCCAGCCATACATAAAAAGGTATATCATGAAATATAATATATTGATAAGTTTCCTATTCTGATCTTTCTATTCATCATGCAGTCATTACTTTTGCTTCACTGTGATATTTGAATATATTTATCTAAAATATTGCAGGTGATTTGATAAAATTACAAACGAGTAGTGCAGCAATGGCAGAGGAAATATGGAGTAAAAGCAGCAGGAATAAAAATGCCATAACTATCAGTGCTTCACTGTTCTTTGCCTCTGACATCTATGTCTGCAAAACTGCTCTTTGATGTTATGCCTAGAAAAGGTAAAAATCAAAGTTAATACAGACAGAGAGTAATGATAGATTATCTTTTCATGTCCCCTTTGGATCTTAGAAAAATAAAGACAATAAATGTGAGAACTCAGCTGTGACTGCAGACTGTGTCAGCAACTCTGACCTGAAATTGCACCCCAGAACTGTAGTCTCAGGGTAAGGGGAAAGCAAAAAAAATATCATTAAAACTTACTAAACAAATGTGCAAAAACATCTACAAGAATTGCCTTTACAAAATCACATCCAGCACATACACTACAATCAAAATGCTCTCAAAAGCTCTCTCCTGAAAGGACTGTCTTACAGAAAAGCATAATTAACATTGATGTCACACTCCTCCAAGTCATCCGTTGCTGTTTGCCATATAAATACCCTTGTAGAAAATAATATTAATATTCCTAGACAAATGCTCGATCCTCTGTAGTGGACCCCACATTATCACATTGCTTTATCCTACCCACATAATTCCTTCCTTCGGATTTAAACAAGCCAAAAACTCACCTTATGCTACTGCAGAAGCAATTTTTATTTTTGAAGGTTAATCCAACTCAGCAGGATTTAGGGATGGCACTTTTGCTTGGTCGTAGGCATGTTGGCTCAGGCCAGACAGCTGTTTGGACAATCTCCACTGGGAATCTTGCCCTCAACACCCACAGTTGATGCACATACATGGTCTACTGGCTGCCTACTTCCATGCCCATCTGTTCAGATGGCATGGTGCCCACTCACAAGTTCGCTGGATCCTTGCCCTTAGTGTGTAGATGCCAGGCAATGATGGGCTTAGATGGGCAGCCTGCAAAATACTGAAAGTGATCATTTTTTTCCTGTAGGAAGTCCTTCCTCTGCAATAGCACTGAAGCATGGGCACCACATGCTACCCTACACTTAATAACACCTGTGGACATATATGTGCCAGGAATGGAAAGGGGGGGGGGAATGTACTCGGGGGGAAAATACAGAATGGAATGATACAAAAAATTTGCAAGGATTCCTGTGTGAGGATACACTCTCCATTGCCCATGGCCGTGGAGGAACACCCAGGTTAACTGGAAACAAAGTGGCTTAAGCACCAGAGCAGCAGAGCCATGACCACGCTGGCCAGAGCACTGCCTGGTTTACGCTGACTCCCACTTCTGACACCCAACTTCCCTTGAAACTACCTGGGGCAATGCACATCACTCAGTAGCCAAAGCATATAAAAATCAAAACCAAATCGTACCAAAACCAGTGTGAACCAAACTCAGACCTGTCTAAAGTTCAATGCACATTCCGTATACACCATGCAGCACAAAGTATTCCATGGTAAGCCATGGCACCAGTCACGGTAGACAGTAAACAAGTCATTTTAACAAAAGTCCATTTTAACTTGTGTCATTGCCCTTTGAAACAATAACTGAGAAAACTCTACTTGGTAACAAGAGATTGTTTCAGATAATTTAGCAGATAAGACAAGTTTCTCTATTTATTTTTTTTTTCCAAGTCCAAAAATCAACCTTTTGCAGGTATACTAGGACAAAGCAGCAATTTAAAATTAAAATATCGTTTTCTTCCCTAGTTCAATTAACAGTAAATCAACGTGCAGCAATAAATTTATTACTTGAAATAAGCTACTTAAAAAATGAATACTTTGTTAACTATTCCAAAAAGATATATTTTATTTACATTTTTATCTCAATTATTTGAACTTGGTGCCTATAAATGCCAAGGTATTTTCACAGGCCATCCATTCTCTAGTTGTTTTTCATACACTGCATGGGAGTCATTAGAAAAGTCACAGAGTTTCTGCTTTTTGATTGGATGAACTAAACTTTTAGAAGAAGGAGGGAGGGGGAAACCAAAGAGTGATCAAGCAGAGAGCAAGCACTTCACTTCCAGTGAAGTCTTTAATGAATCCTCCTTCCACCAACACTGTTGTGAACAAACTATCACTCGTACAAACAGGCATGGAAAATTAAGAAACTGAGTTGCAAATATCTATGAAATATATTGATAAAATTATTCCAACAAGTGTTTTTTCTCTTTTTTTCTTCCCTTTCCCCTCACTGCGTGCACCCCAACAATGCTCCAACAATTTCGGACACGTGCGAGCAGGCTGGAAAGAGAGATAAATCTACAAGGCTGGATCTGCAGCCTGGCTCGGGGCTCTCATCGAGTCAGCAGTGAAAACCTGTGCTTGGAGGCACATTTAAGCTGTGTCTAACTTAGTGTTTACTCTGGGGTGACTGGATTTGAGCGCGCTGTCCCTACCCCAGAGAATTGTTTGCTGTGCCGAGACATCAGTCTTGTCTTTGAGCATGCTCCGCCGAATCACTCATGTGTGGCTGCTTGATCTGTTTGGGTCTGGACATATTGTCTGATCCTTGTGTCCAAGTTTCACGGGAGCAGTGCCGAAAAAGTCCTGGCTCCAGAATGAAATTAGATTTACACAGAACACTAGCCAAAATAGTCGCTATGAACATCCAGTGACAAAAATCAAGGAATCGGAATAAAAAGTGGCTTGCTCTGGCTCTCAAGCTTAGTTCAACTTCTTTAATTGGAAGGGGAAAGAAACCGCTAAGACCACCTCCTTTCTAGTTTTTAGGCTGCTGTTACCAGGCAAAGCAGAGGTGAAACATTGGCTTTTACAATGGAAAGTCCTTTGTTTTTCTCAGCACAGAAATTTTCGCAAAGAATATTTTTGTGTGATTGAAAGGAGTATCTTCTAACACAGGTCACGGCTGACAACCCCATAGCTAAATGTTATTAAAAACTGTTCAGAGACCAAAATTAGAGACTGTAATACAGAACCACTTGGATACCTGTCAGATTGATAATATCTAGATGACCATCTAACTTGCCACCTGCTCTCCCTTCCTTTTGCACTAATAACCTGAATAAGCTTGTGAATACTTTTTTCCCAGTCCTGTTGGCTCATATTAGTCTTTCATACCACCAAGACCTACAAACTCTTAAAAAAAAATCAGTTTTGCTTATTAGCATTGTTCAGAGGACCAAATTACAGATGCAGCACAAGAAAGAATGAAGCAAAGTTTTCAAACAGATTTTCCCAGGTGCCATTATAAACATTAACATGAAAGAAAGAGTAATCAAGATAATAACTGATCTACTTCAAGTAGCTTTCTAAGCAAATGGGTAATTCTGCAAAGGTCAATTAGCAGGACAACTCCTTCCTATTAGATTTGACAGCATGATATTCAGCTAGAAAAGAATGAAAATATTTAAAGCCTAACTTTTCTCCCCTCTTCCTTGGAGATTTCTCAGTTTTAGATTTAATCACAATCTTGCAGCAAAGCAGGTAGGACAGCAGTGATTGCTAATGCTGCTACCCAGCTCAGGGATTCTCCACTTACAATTTGCCTTCATTTCACACAAAATTAATATCCTAGCATTTTTACCACAACCTGCTGACACAGTAAAACTATGATGACGTAAAGGTTAGGGCTTGGTTGGGGTTTTTTTAAATACCAAAGTTAGTTCTTCAAATTTGTATCGAGCTCTTGATGAGATTCTTTGTCATACACATTAAAAAAAAAAGGAAAAAAAAATGAGAATAAGTTCAATCTATTTGTGTCTTGGCAAAATTAGAACTACAATTGCAAAATGCTATTCTTCATATTGCTTAAGTGCTGTTTCATTATTTGCCCTTCAGAGGCATAGAAACATTTCAAAAAATCTACTCCACAAGCTGGGCCATGTCCTGAAGAGAACACTGGGGAGAGGGAAGGGCATATTCCTGATCCAAGCACACTGGACCTCCTGGTATTAGTCCTGTGGTATTACACTGACAGCAAACCACATAACGCTAACACAGCAGATAAAGAAAAGAAGAAATGGAATTATCCTGTTTGAAACTTCTGAAGCGTCTAGACAGACTGAAAATTGCCCCTGATTTGATTTTCGTAATTCTGTTCTGATAGAAAAAAGTCACCTATTTTTCAAAACGTTAAGAAATACTCTCAGCAATACAAAGATCATCCACTGCCATCCAAGATGTGGGCAGTGTGTAAAGGCAGCACTTACTCCAGAGAAGTAATTTACCTTATTAAAAACCCCAAAATTATATATCTATATAATTCATAAAAAAACACAACCAACCATCCAACAACTCAAGAAAACAAATGAGCCAAACTTTGTTGGAAGCTTTGGTGGCACATGAAAACAGGACTTTAACTGCATATTTCAGTCCATATATCATGTTGTACACATATATATACCACACTCTCAGAAAGACACAGATATACATCATGTAATGCAGGGAAAAACGTTTTGATTTATCACTTTTGTGCTTGGTTTCTTCCTCTTTCACCCCCAGTTAGACAATGCCTTTCAAATAGCACCTGCCACTGGATTGCTTTGTTTCTCCACCCCACGACATCGATGAGGAATCAAGATGGCACCATTTACGAAAATGTTTATATAAATATTTTATCCAAACTACACTGGACCTAGCATATGCTGGATATTTCTCTCTGATATCTCCCTGGAAGGGACACATTTCATGTTTGAAGGCATGAAAACATGATGAATTTACCAATTCTCTTGGTAGTTTCCCACTAGTCTTTTGCAAAATGTGCTGTAATTCTCATTTTATTTTAGGAGGGGTTCCAGCTTCCTGACATTTCATCTTGTATACCCTTTTCCCACTACATTAAAGAATTCTTTGGTGCCCAATGTTGTCCCATAATGTACGAAAGAGGGAAATAATTTGCCTTTTAATTTCTTTCAATGATTTAAACATGCTAAGGTCTGTAGGTCCTTCATTGTCAAGACAATTTTCCTAACCTCACTTTTTGGTTTTTTGTTTTGTTGGGTTTGTTGTTTTTTTTTTTTTTTTTTGGTTTTTTTTTGGTTTTTTTGTTTTGCCTCTCC
The DNA here is from genome assembly GCA_013398055.1 of Ifrita kowaldi. Classification (NCBI taxonomy): domain Eukaryota; kingdom Metazoa; phylum Chordata; class Aves; order Passeriformes; family Cinclosomatidae; genus Ifrita; species Ifrita kowaldi. The sequence continues at coordinate 692,013 of VZRS01009368.1, forward strand.
CTTGCATAATCTTCATTATTTTGGAATCACTATTCTGACTTTCTACTCATCAGTGCCACTGACAGACACAAACCTTTACCATCTCCCCACTCCATTATCATTCACAATGGTCAGCTCAAACTTCTTGACCCCAAAAACACCCACAAAAGCTACGTTTTGCAGCAGAATCTCAGAACACAGTTCTAAATTCTGAGTACAGCATGGCCTGTTTCCCATATATGCATACATTTGGATAATTTAAAATGCACTTTCAGCCATTAAGCCGTCCAGATCACTCTACACAAGTGCCTTTACCAGACCTATTTGCCAGTCCATCAATCTTTGCTTTATTTTCAAATGTTATTAGAACTGTTCTATTTACTTCCATATCGTGGATAAAAAGAGTGATTAGTGTCAAGCTTAATATTAGTCCCTGGAGAACAACTCTAAAAATTCACCCAGTTGATGATGATTCCCCAGGGACTACTTTCCAAAACGTGTAAATTAATCAGTTCTTAATCCATTTAATGTGTGCTTCACTGATACAGCACATAACTAATATTTAATCAGAATGTCACATACTATTAAGTCGAGTGACTTAAAAACTTTCAGTGCACTTCACAAATATGGCTCCTTTTCCAATCAGACTTACATCAAAAAATAATCCATTTGGTTGCATTTTTTAACATTTGTTATTTGTTCTGTTACGATGATTGACATCAGTGATATTCCTAACTTTTTTTTAATTGAACCCTGGAACATTTTTCCCTTAATTGACCCAATAACCTTATAAGATAAATTGACTGTAAAATTTTCCAAGTCATTCCATTTTCCCTTTCTGAATACTGGCAAAATTACTATCCCTTTTTAAATTTTGCAATTTTTCATGACAACTAAACATTTACAATTTAAATGAACAGGTAGGGACCACCTTGGAAAACTCTGTAAGGTCCTAGTCAGACATTTATTTAGGTTTTCTAAAATTCTGCCAGATATTGCTAATTTCTTCTGAAATTAACATTCAACGTGTTTTTAGTCATTAATAGGATGGAAAGTTCATCATCAGTTTCTTGTAAGTAAGCCAGGTGATTTTAAGAAAACACCAAACAAACCACAAACGCAAAACCCCACAAATATTGATTCATTATTCTGTTCTTTCCTGCATCACTGTTTTAAGCCCCATCATCTTAGCAGTGATCCTGTAACAGCACAGAGTTAAGCTCTTAAAATTAGAGATAAAACTAGATTCTTGACATTATTCCTGTGCACAGAGCTCAGAACTTAAAGTATTTGGAAACCTTCAGGACACAGGGAATGCATCCGTTTTGTCCAGCACTGCAGGGCTTGCAGGATTCCCCTCAGGGTACAATATCTGGGGTGCAGTTGGTTATAGGGAAGGTTTTATACACACTTTAGTATTTGGCTACTTTTTACTATGTAAAGGACCTGTCTATGCCTTAACAAGTGTCATTACAAAAACCAGTCAATTAGCCAATATAGCCCAATTTGTCACTACCTAGATTCAGTGACTATAGATTTATAAACTGCTGAGTGCACGGCACACCTTATAGATAGAACAAAACTATCTGGACTCTGCAGTTTCCATGTGTTAAAATAATGAAGCTGATTTTTCAGTGCCCTGAATTTTATACAATCACCTCTTTATCTGTGAGGAAAGTCACCACATCAGAAATGGGATATTTTCCCTCATTTGTGCAGGTGCACATATAACCAGGAAGGCAGAGGCAGGCTGGTGTACTGTGTCACACTGATTTTTTAAATACCTTGGAGGTTTAAGCATGTGTGTGTGTTACAGTGGAGCACAAGGGAAGATAAATCCACCTAAATTATAATTCCTTCAGTCACTTAGTACACATTGCCATAGAAACGAATTCACAAACTATTTTCCATGTGGCTCTAAAAGTATCAAAATTTATCTTAAAATGTTCTACTGTCGGTATACAAAGGGCCACTCGCTTCCCAGCTCAAATATCCAAAACACTGTAAATGGAGTCTGACCTAAATAAATCCTACTCCAGATTTGAAGATCATCAGATCCATTACACAAAGCCATTCAGGCACAGATAGAGTGGTGGTTGCAAATGTTCAGGAAAATTAGCATAAAGGCACATGTATCTCTAATAGGTTAATAAGTACAACCAGTGGGAAGTGAAAATGGTTGTTTGCGTATAGACTACTGTGAGAGTTCATCTATTTATGGGGGGAATGCACACAGAAACGTGTGATAGTGATTCTTTTTCTCCCCTAAACGTCATTATTTTAATAATTACTGAAAGATTAGGAGGTAGTCAAATGGTGTAGATGGAATTCTCTTGAAATTGTTTGGATCTGCTTTGCAAGTGATATTTTTCCGAGCCTGACACCCCCTGTTTTGTAGGTCACACGGATATCCACAGACTGTGCGGATACTGAAGGCGCTTGTCCTTCAGCCTTCTGCCTCACCACATGATTGAGCATCCATATACCTTACAACCATACACCCTGTCGAGTGTTATTCTCTTACATATCACAATTTACCTCGCTTCCTCCACTCAAACATGCAACCAAGCTGAGCAACAAGCTGCTTCAGCTGCCATGTCATTTCAGTTTTTACACATCTTCTCTTTTTATGTGTGCTCTACATCTCCGTGATGTCTCATCTCCCCGTTCCACTGCCATAGGCTACGAGTCAGGAACAAAGCTCAGGCTCAATGTCAAACAGAGTGAAAATGGGAAAATATCATAGAAGAGAAAATTAATGGGCACAAACACAGCGCTGAAACTTCCATCCTTGTGGGCTTTGCAACTTTCCATCATTTCTTGGCAAAATATGAAGGAGAAGGGAGTAATAGCATTTCTACAGAAAATGCCTCAAAAAGGTATTTAACTAAGGAAAATACAAGCCCAAAATTTCAAAGGGGAAGGGTTGTGCTTGCGTATTAAAAAAAAAATAATCTTTCAAATGTGCAATCAGCCCATTTAATTTGAAGAATTAATTTATTTCCACTCTCCACCATTTTCCTGCTGTCCCTCTTTCCTTGCCTGACCACCGTGGTTTACCAGGGTTCATGCTTCCAAAAATGACTGAGCAATAAATAGTCCCAAGTCTGACGCACAGGAACAGACACTGAGGCTGGAATCATGGCTCATCTGCATGAACCGAGGTCTTTCTCTCATTTCAAACAGGGAAATTTCAAGGTGAAACACACATGAAATGTCTCTTGTCAACAGATTCGCTAGCTGCATCATTAAAACAAAAATGTTGCCTTTCATCCCTTCTTATTGATTATTTTCCTGTAATAAAAATTTGGGGGTTCAAGGAAATGATGATGTTTGCAACACACATCATAAAAAACCAAAATTAACCACACAGCCCCCAAAACCCAGTACTTTAAAAATGGTTGATCCTACCCACACGGACATGGCTGGCAAATTCCATTGTATGGAATCAAGGTCTTGGACATTATTAAACAACTGGTGACTGTGAACTCTAATTCATGGCCTAAGACTTTTTAAAAATTAGAGATTGTATTTTTCTGCAAAAAGTACGAATCCCAGGGCACAATAATGCAAAGGGGATGCTTCAGTTTTATTCTTACACTGTAGACTTATCTTGTTCTAGAAAATATAATATGGGTCAGAAACCTGTGTCTCTCATTCCCAATTGAGTTTATTTTTTAAAAAATAACATTCCTCTTTTTGTCAATCCCCAAAATCAAATGCTAGTATGTCAAATATTAATATTGGTATTTATTTGGATCCAGGTTCTTGATTTATCAGCTAAATTATATATTCAAGAGGTAGCACCATACTTCATGTAACCCTATTTCTTATTGTGTGCGAACCTTACCTGAATATATTATGTGCAAGCTTAATAAACCTTTTCACTTTTCAATTTCAGTCCTTCATCTTTTCACTATTTGAAACATATAATTTATTTTTTGTACTAGCATGCTATAACTGAGCTTAATGCAAACTGTATACATAATTTTTAATATATTTCAGATGAGCAAACCAGAGTAAAAAAATAAAATGCCTTTTTTTGGGTGGGGGGTGAATTCATTCATGATGCATTTTCAGTCTGTTTATTAAGTAATCATATCTGGGTACAAGTGTCAACACAATTTACGTTTTGAATAATGTGAGGCAGATAACCTCAATTAACAAGTAATTAGAGTCATTTTCCTATTAAGCAGTTTCCCTAATTGTTTTTGAAACCTAGAACTAAAATTGTAATAAATAATAAGCGGCCAAAACATGTCCCTGCATTAGTTTAATCCAGGCTCTTCCACTGGAGCCTGGGGAAAAAACTGCAGAAACAAGGGCTGACTCCCCATGAGATATTGAAAGAAGAGGGAAATATTTTGTAGCTGTGAACTCTTCATGGTGTGCTCTTCTGTTGTTTTGGGTTTTTTATTGGTATTATTCCCTTTCCTTTCCCTCTTTCTTTTCACCCCCATGATTCCATATATGAACTTTTAGCATATGGAATATTTGACTTAATCATTACTGTGGATTGACTAGAGCTTATCAGGGAAAAGCCATCCCTCAGTGAACACAGAGGGTGTGATCTCAGCTGAACTACATTTTATAGTAATACAAATTGATTTGATCCCTTACATTCTACCTTGTCAGCACACCATGCCTCTGTTTATGTAAAATAATAAATATCAACCTGTTTTTCCCAAATAGAACAATTTGTGTGTTTGCTGCTGGTCATCGGAAAAAAAAAAAAGTCCCTCACTTGAATATCAGTCTTTAAATAGATACCTGTCATAGCTCAAGCACAATAAATG
>VZRS01009368.1:696980-810480 GCA_013398055.1 Ifrita kowaldi
TCACTTGAATATCAGTCTTTAAATAGATACCTGTCATAGCTCGAGTACAATAAATGAGCTCAGAGAATATAAAAATTTCACATGTATTTCTCTGCTCACACTGCATGGTCTCATGGAAAACACCTAGGTTGCACTCTGTCTGCCACAGCCAAAAATGGGGGAAAATAATTTTCTAGCTGAAAACAAGAAAAGATCCAGCAGCTGCTCCTCACCCTAAGCCAAAACAAACAAGTGAACTAAAAACTAACAGAAAAGCAACAAAAAAATCCCAGGAAGAAAAAGAAAAAGAGAGAGAACAAGGAAAAGAGCAAGTGCCACAATGTGGGGCTGCCCCATTCCTGGACGTGTCCAAGGCCAGGTTGGATGGAGCTCTGATGGAAGGTGTCCCTGTCCATGGCAGGGGGTGGAACTGGATGAGCTTTATGGTCCCTTCCAACACAAACCATTCTCCGGTTTTATGATTCTCTTCTTTTCACCCACCAACTCCAGCCTAAGCCAAAGCCTCCTGTCCTGCAGTTACATTTATCACAATTTCAGCTGGTGGGAGACACCATTTTCACCTGAAGGTGAGGAAAGAGAAGCAATTCTTATAGGCCATGAAGGAGCCAAGGTACCTGAGCCTACTCAAAAAGGCTCTTGGTACATATCTAAATAGACTTCACCCTCCACCCCACAAACACTTGGCTGTTGTCTTTATGCCTGCAGGAAATTTTGCCAGCCTTGGAAGAGTACAAGACTTCTATTTACTCCATTTTTTACAAAATTTCAATAAGGCAGTAAATCAAAACCAGACCTCTGAAAATAAAAATTAAAAACCCTAGGAAGATAGCCTGAGAAGTTCCAGGAAAAACTGGCAGCTACAGAAGGACATGATCTGTCCAGAAGGAATACAAACATTTAAATAACTTGCTGGAAATTAGACTTCATGAAAAATACCATTGATTCCTTTTAAGTCATTTTATTAAAAGGTCTATTAATGCTTGGCTTGCACTTTGTGGCCATGAGAGATGTTGGAGCGAAGAGCTATCAAAGGTGGCTATCAGAGTTGGGTTTTTTCCATTTAACTTTTTCTAACTATTAAGCTGCTCATTTTGTGGAGACAATCATTAGTGTCTTTAATGTGAAACAAAGCTTCTGGATAAGAGCTGCTAGCTGAAGATCAATATGAAAGATATCATTTCAGTTACAGCTTTAATAACTGTAACAATAGGGAGCCTGGCATTGCAGGCTTTATGCATTAATGTAATTTAGAATCTACCAGGTACAAATCTTATCAAACATTAGCAGTGCCTGCGTTGGAATTTTCTAGGTAAGAAAACTGTGTGATAAACGGGAAGTGTTTGAAAGGTAAACTTTCATGTAATCAGGCTCATCTGCCATAAAAACATGAAAGAATTTACATGAAGAAAATGAAATAAATAAACCAAAGGAGATTCTGGGAAAAGGATGGACATTTTTAAGGAACTAGTAGTGCATGTGCTCAGAGTTCACTAGGATGTCTCATTTATATCAACAAAAATATGACCCAAAAACTGGAGGATAAGAATTCCAGCCAAATGCAGTGCAACTAAAGATTTTCTGCAAACCATCATACATAGAAAAAACAAACTTACCTGGATGTGCAGTCAGCTAAACCCCAAATAGATAAGGAGCTTTTTTTCCTGGCTGCCAACAAAGCACCAGCGCTAGAGACCAGGAGCACAGCCCTTCCTCCAGCCACAGTTCACCGCTGTATCCAGGTGCAGCAAATTTACCTTTCCCCACCCCATTTCTTCCCACCCACTTGTCTCCAAATCCCTCTGCTCCCTACTTGATCCATGCTTTTCATAATGGGCCCCATTGCCCCAGCCTTTTCCAGGCTTTTGAGATTTGCATGACAGTGTCAACCTTATTCTTCTGCAACAGTTTGTTATGTTATTTCTTTTCCCAGCTCTCCAATTTCTTGATTAAAATAAAATTTTAAAAACCCCAAAATACAAAACTTTCCCCACTTCCAAGAAAAAAAAAAGAAAAAAAAAAACCAAAACCACACAAAAAACATTAAGGCCTGAAAATGTTAAAACAAAAATTTTGGATCTTCTCTGCAAAGTTATTCTTAAAACCTGATGCAACCAATTGGCAGTTCTTTAAACAATTTGTTTAACTTGTGTCCAAATGTCTTCAGGTTTTAGTGCTTACAGGTGGCTACTTTAGATTTACACTTTAATTTTGAGAAAGATCTAAACTGGGAACACTGAATTTTCAGTTTATAATTTGCTGATAAAAAATGGAAAGCTCAAAGTTAAAGTAGCCAACTACTGGAAAGAGTTGGCACCTGGCATTTTAATTTTTAAACATTGGGGGGTTTTGTGTAATGAGGTTATAAAGTAAGAGTCTGACTTCAGGACCACAATCAAGAAGAATGAGCTCTTAAGGATGACAGAATCACTGATGGGAAGCTCAGTTGGTCCAAAATCCAGGTTTGGTCCAAATAAACAAACAGAAGTTTGGATGCTCATCTGGGTTTTCCACCTGCCTTGGGGCTAGAGATGTCATGAGAACAGATTCTCTCGTCACAGCTGCAGCACTTTCCAGTCCTGGCCATGGATGAAATATCCAGGAGAACAATCTTTCTTACAGAGCTCTGGGGCAGGGGAGGGAAGTAAGGGAAAATGGGATGGGGATTTCACAGTCTTTCAAATTGGATTCTAAAACTGGGGGAAGATTCAGAGATTAGAAAGGAAAGCACATTTTTTACTCTACTTGGGTTTTGGCTGTAGTCTTCAATGCCACTTTTTACTGCAGCTGGCAGAATATGTGGCAGCTCAGAGAGTCAATAATCACAAAGAGAAAGGTGTAACTGCTTCTAAAGTTTAGACACATTCAGTACTATCCTAAAATAACAAATGTGACTTAGTTGCATTGGTCTATGGAACATGAAGTTTGTTGTTTTTTTTTCCATAGGTTGTATATTGAAAAATGAAGTTCCTTCTTCCTCTCAAGGTGTTGGGTCCTGGGCCCTTTGAAGAGGGAGATTTCAATCCAGCTGTGCCATGGCTGGGTGTCTATGCAGGCACACCCTTAACTACGAAATCATGGATGAGAAAGACCTATTTCCATTAAGGCTATGAATCTCATCAAACAGGAAATCAAACAGAAAATAAAATATTACCATGTTAACATGACAAGATTGGATCCTGAAAAAAAAAAGGGGTGACTTCAAAGGAATTTGGTCTGATTTAGGGCAGGAGAATGCTGCTGTCAACTATTTGTCTAAGAATAGGCACATTGCCTAACAACAACACTCTCTTGTCTGTTTTAAAACCCCTTCTCAGTGCATTAAACAACATTTATTAAGCGTGTGCATACACAGTGCAATAGCACATGTATTTAGGGCATGCACAGAATAATTTGATCCCCATTTCATCTCATTGGTACTGCAAATATTTCACTGCAGTAATAAAACAAACAAAAAAAAGCCCTGGTTCTTTACCTCTCCTGTCATGTTGCATTGGGTCACTCGGTGCCACATGATGTGATATCATGTAGCTCAATGCAAGGAGACACATGTCCCTTCTCATTGGAAATGTAAAGAAATGGAGCTTAGTTTTCCCCTGTGGGAAACTATGCAGGTCAGGTGCCCAAGACTAGCTATGGGAAGTTTGATATAATCTCAGTTTCAGTACCTACATATTTCAAATCTGACGGCATTTTTGAAAGGAAATGTGTTAGATGCCACAATTCAGCTGTAACACAGTACTTAATAAAGATAGCATAAGAGGAATATAATTCCACAACTTATGTTCCCTGTCACAGTGTGCACTGACACAGACTGCCAGAGAGACTCCTTTAAACAACACTTTTTAAGCATACTTTTTGAAATATACAGTACAGAACATGAAGGCCCTCAGAGAAACCTAACACTGCTGAAAGCACAGGGGTATAGAATCAAGGGAACAGAGCTGATTAATGATGAAGCCAAAATAAGGCTTTTTTGGATGAAAAATAGTGAAACAGTTAAGCACAGAGAATATAGATAAGGAAAATGTACAGGACCTGGGGCCAAGTTCTCCTCTCCGTTACACTAGCATAATTGTGGAATAATTCTGTTTCAATTAATAGAGTTAATATGATGAGAATAAAATTATCTACATAAAGAGCATGATTGAAACATAACAGTTGAACCAGCTTTGAGGCAGCCTCTTTAATGTGTGGAAAAGAAATAGACATTCTCCATAGACCCAATTTACAGGTAGAGAAACAGAAAAAAAGGACTAAAAAACCCTTTGGCAGGAAAATGTCCAGGCTGGGACCAGGGAAACATGACAAATTCCAGTCCCGCTCCTTCTCTCCTTGGTTGCAATAAATAAATACAACTGAAGGTATCTTGGAAGCCAAGTGAAATGTTATGTATATAAAATTATCTTGCTAACATCATGGCATGTTGCTATGTCACTCCTGAATCAAAAAGGGGCATCTTTATAGTGTGTTGGTCTGTTTAGCATCATGGTGGTAACTTCAGTTAACTTCATTAACATGTCTGTATATTTGGATGCCACTTTTTACAGGATAAAAGAGTCAAAAAATTGGAAGCCTGAGGAGTACAATTAGCAGAGATGCATAAAGTAAATTTTTCCTACTGGCAAAAAATGCAAGGATCTATGGTATGAACTATAAAATTATGACACTACAAAAGCACCGGGATCATTACAATTTGAATCAGATGTTAAGGTAGAGAAATTAATATTATTTGAGGGGTTCTGGTTAGTTAAAACCCTCTGTCCAAGTTTTCTGAGTCTGCTCCATTGCCTTACCAGGACAGCTCAAAGGCTACACTCTGCAGAGTTTTGGAGCAAGCAAGTTTTGAGCTACAAAGTCCTGATTCAACTCCATGATGGTTCTTTGGCTTTGAACAAGATAAGACAAAGGAGAGGAACATTTGGAGTTCTTAGAATTCACCTAATTTCATCATTTTAACACATTTTTTATAGAAAGAATGAAGAGGGGTGTCTTTCAGTCATTTTTCTTCTAAGCTCCTGCTGGTTCCACATCCCCAGTCCCCAATTATCAGTGAGAAATTACAACCTCGGTGTGTGCTTGCACTCTGCTCTTAAACAAGACGTCACATCTTATATGATGTGGTCAAAAACTGGCATAAGCATGAACTTCCACTGCTCCTCTGTAGATGACAATAAAATCAGTAATTACTAATTAAGAAACTCCTGTTTACACCTTGGCTTTCCTTGTGTTCTGTAAAGAACTGCCAACACTACGTTAGAAGAGGTTTTGTGAGTGTTTCTTTATCTGCTTTCCTCTCAGTGTCTCAGTGTTAACAAATGAGGGTGGGAACTCTGCCCAAATATCTCAAAGGGTGAATTCAGGGCTGCTGGTCCTGCCCCAAGCTCTCACAAGGTCCTGCCCGAGCAGTGGCAGCCCAAAGCACCAGACCCTTGAGAAGAACCAGCGCTGCCATCCCATGTCTCCACAGCTCCTGCCAGCATCAGACACTAAAAGGGCTGTTAAGAGATTAAAAGAAAATATGGAACAAAAGAAGTCAAGCATGGGTTTTAGATGGTAAATTAAATAATATTTTCATGCCCAAGTTTTCATTTTTCCCCCCTCAAGACATACATTACAACAAAGAGAAGTATCTCATTTGAAAAGGAAAAACAGCCTCTTTAATTTTTTTACCCTTTTGTAGATGCCCTATCGGCTTAAAAATATTTTTAAATATATCTACACCAAGCTTTCTATGAAACTCAAAGGTATTCATAGACTTTGAGGAATGTATTGATCTTCTCATAAACCACCCAAATTGTAGAAAACTCTATTAATGATAAAGCAAAGGTTACATTTTTTCACTAAATGCTAGGAAAACAACAGAGGAGTATTCATAAAGAGGATGCAAAACTTCCTAACAGTGCATTCAGTCAGGGGGGTCTTTTACTATTGAGCATCCTTTCAAATAATTCCATTTTCAAGCGGCGGATGATGGGAACGCCAGTGTTTTAGAGTCAGTTGCTCTTCTAGCTAGCATCTCCCCAATTTTTAAAGGAAAAAAAATGAAAAGGGGAAGGAAAAGGAGGGGGCGAAAGGCGTTTGGCACGGAGTTGTGGGTCCGTGGGATCAGCTGCTCCAGCTGCAATCCCTGGTGCTGCTCTGCCCCCTGGTGCTGCCGCGGCCGCAGAGCAGCCGCCCGCCGAGCATCCCCCGCTGTCACTTCTCACTTCTCCGCCAAGTTCAAGGTCAGTGCCTAGCTATTTTCAGCTCATCTCTTCTTGATCCATGCAGCGAAATGACAAGGTAACGTGATTTGGGGTCAGCTGTATTACAGGAACCGTTACATAAACGGAGAAAGTGGAAATCAATCCCGGCTGACAGTGTCTTCGGGATAATCAGCGCTCACTCCATGCCGCTGTCAGCTCTCCTGCATCAAACACCATGTTACTTCTGTCACATCTCCTTAACAAAACCAGAGTCTCACTTTTGGCAAAGTAAATAAATATTTCACTCGGGCTTGCATTTAATTCATTGTTTAGAGAACTTTAACACTTTGGACTTGCAAAGAGTTCCCATTTGGAGGAGAAAGGACAGCTTACCCTGTCAGGTCCATTACTGCCTGCAAAGGGCGCTGGCAAAGACACAGTCGACTCCTATGAAACACCCCATTCCTCATATTTTGTGCTTTATTTCTTTGTAAGCAGACGATTGTCCTCCAAATCTCCGTTACTGAGCAGACCTCGGCTTCCTGAAGTGCTTCACCTAACCCACGGTCACCCTCGCCCCAGCCACATCACAGCTCTTCCCCTAACGTTCTAGGACACCTTCCTCAATTTGTCTGATTATTATTACTTTATCTGAACCATTTCCTCCCCTAAGCAGACATCTTCCCTAACGCAGAATTATGAACATATCATTTCACAAGATGTGCCGCGTTAGCCGCGTCTCGGTGACAGCACATGGTGTGTCAGTTTAGGGGGAGAGCAGCGATTCCATCCCACCCACCTTGTGCTCCCATGGAACTGCCAAGCCCGCGGAGCTCCGCCGAAGAACAATTTGCCATAATATTAGTTGTCAGTAAATTCAAAGACGGAACTCCTAAAGCTATAAAATGGATTAGAAGCAATTTAAAAAAGAATTAACAAACTAGAGTAAGAGTATACTGTCAACAAACAAATGCTTCATCATAGCACTGTAATTTGGAATTTTAATTACCCCTCTGCTTCTGTAACAAAACAATGTCTGAACTGGCAGCCATTTGAATCTCTCACAGGTCATTGAGCATTCTAGTTAATTACTCTATGAATAGCCTGTTTTTCTCCCCTCTGGAAACACGTTTCTAATGGCAGTCAAGGTCTGACAAATGTGTCATCTACATAATTAGCTAGGAAGCAACACAAAACATTAAACATGCTTTGTGCCGACAACTATCAAAACATTTCATTTGTTGTCAATTATTCATTACTTTGTAGGTTCTGAAGGGGTTGTTATTATGAAAATAAGTCCAGATGCTAACAAGGTTAGAGTTTTTTATTCAAATTAGTAATCAGAGGACTAACTTTAAAAAATGTGTCTTGTGTACGTTTATGGCAGCGTTCAATCAGCACTAAATTATAAACGAATTTAGCTAAGTTCAAGTTAGAATAGCCATGGCAGAGCACATACACTAATTTGTGGAGTTGCAGCTCTCTTTGAAGTTTTAGGATCTAAGCTGAAGTAGCAAACTTTCAGAACCTTTGGCAAGACTAATTTGTGCTTGGTAAATAGAGTAAAGATTTTCACAGCGTGAGATAATGTAAGATTGCAAAAAAAAAAAAAAAGGAAAAAAAAATGAGGTTTTTGAACCTTTTTTCTACCCTTCTGTCACACCGAGTAAAAGTCAAAATCAGCAATTCTGACTCATATAATATCTTGTCTGAACTTCAGTTTGGCTTAACAAGGAAGCCAAACCAGTTACACTCACCACTCCCTTAATAGAACTGAAATGAATTTATCCTTGCTTTCAAGAAGAAATAGGTGCTGGTTATTTCCTTTTTCTATGATCTCATTACGATGCTGCCTATCAAGCTACACAGCTGAAATGGTACAGGGAAACTGTGGGGAGGAAAAATAAATGGGGAGTTTAACAATAAAATTAACTTCTTCCTTTTTAGCCAGGATTATTTCAGCTGAAGTGCTACGATGCAAATATGCAATGAAGAATACTTTCTCACATGGCGCATTTAAGAAAATAGAAATGAAAAAAAAATATTATTCACAAAAGCAAAAGGCTTGTTTTCAGCCTGAAAACACACCTGCACACAAAATATTGGTCCTGTAAAAAAGGCTGGGAGGCAAACCTGAGAAAAATCACACATTGAAGGTAAGCCTAAAATAGGCTCATGCATCAATGTTCTACTTTCAGCTTTTAAATCAGAGATCTTTATGGTATGGAGAACATACATGAGCACGTAGGGGCACATCTGTGCAGGCTGAGGGCCTCTGCCCTGGAGCCAGAGCAGCTCCTCAGGTGGGGAGCAAGAGACACAGGCACTGAAATGGGTAAAAAACTGGAGTCAAAGGCCAAAGGAGACAGTCTGTGAGCACGACACTCAGCAGAGAGCGGATCTGGGTTTTCAAAGCACAAAACCAGTGTGAATACAGTAAGGGGACATATGACAGCCTTCATTTCTCATTTTCCTGCCCTGGAAAGGGGAATGACTAACGTTAGTCAACAGATTTGTTTTCTTTTAGCAATATTCATGTTCAGGAAGTGAAACTGGACTGTGTTTATGGACCCACTGCTCTCCTATCTACCCTGAAATACTCGGAGCAAGCAAGGTGTAAACTTGCATTTATTAACAATTCCCACACTTGTCATGGGAAGCTCATATATTTTTCTATAACTGTCCCAGTGCTATTACATGATTTGTGAAACACCTTGAAGGGAACACAGCTTTTTCCTCATGGAGACAAACGTGGCTGCATCTATAACAGACCAGTGTATGATGATAAAATTTGCAGAGAATGAAGCCTGGACAGTCGTTATTAGACCACAGTAAAGAGAATATTTTTCAAAACTACATCAGGAGATGGTTTTCTGCTTTCAGAAATATTTTGTCAAGATTTGCTTTTTCCTCCAAGAAAAAAAGTAAACTAGGGAAAGAAAAAAAGAGCCATCCTCAAAAACTTTCCCTAAATAAACTACATTATAATAGAAGCTCTGGTGATCTTGCAGAGATTGAAATAATCCCTTTTTCAGCTAAAACTACCCATAGCAATGAAACTGAAAATACTCTAAAGGAGGGCTGGAGACTGTCTTGCAATTAACATTAAACAGATAACATATTTACGAGGAAGTCAAAATATTTTGGAAGCCGATAATCCTGTAAGCTTTAACGTGGTATAAAAACAACAAATAAATGCAAAGTGTTACTGTTACACATGCCTGCCTGATCAATGGTTTTCACATATTGATCTATAAATGGAGTTGACAGTCTGTGTTGGCTGCACATTTTCCAAGCAGCTCTATTTTTGTACAAAACCAATACGGGCAATTACCTTTGTTTGAGATGCCAAGTCTTATCAATTCAATGTGATTTAGTGTCATTTTAATTAAATATCAGGATCTACTTCAGGACAATCTATACAAACAAAGCCTCAAACTTGACTATAAGCTTGATTTGAAGTAAACATGTACAAGCCCTGCAATTTCAAAATATGGCTCAAAAACTCTGCTAAACAGAAGGCTTATATTTTTAGCAAATTTATTTCTGTCTTTTTGGCTAGCCATAACTTTGGCAAGTGTTCTATGATCACAGGAGTAAGAAACAAAAGAAGATTGCTTCGCATTTCTCTGATAATGTATTAGGGAGATAAATAAACCTACCAGTTTGTTTAACCTAATCAGAGAAAGCTCTAATACATTAACATTTTGGAATGTCTAAATAGGTTCTAATTCTTAATATAGGCACCAATAAAAAAGACATTTCATTGTTTGAAGTTGTTCTGAATGAAGCAAAATGCACTTCCCTGGGGTTTAACAGATGAAAATAGCAAATATTCATTTACATTGCTAGTTCAGACGCTACCATTAAGCACAGAAAGAGCCCTCACTTGCCACAGTCTGTGTCCAGCTTCATGATTTGTGCTCTTTAGACTCTGCATTAATATCAATTTCAACCTTTGCACAAAGCTCAAGCATTTCCATTGAAATAAATAACATAAACCCCCGATAATCTCTTGCGCGTTCAGCTCCTGCCTCCCACATTTGCGTCTGCACCACTATAAAATACACGAGTGCATATGGCCCTACTGATGTATGATGCACATCCTTCCCTGTCACACTACAGAAAATAATCTGTCCACCTTCAAAAGTATAGCCCCCGGTGTGTTTACAAGCACCACAGCAAATGCTTCAGAATGCAGCAAATCCCTCAGAGAAAATTAGGCATTTTTCTCCTCCATAAATCACCACTCATCTTTCTACCTCTGTGCCTGGTTTACGCCCTTTATTGTCCAGAGCGGGCATTTCCTCTTTCCAAATAAGTTTTAGAAATCTATATTTCTATTGATTGTTCAAAATGTGCCACATGCTGATTGCCTTAATCCACTGAAGTCAGTAGGTTTTGCATAAGTTGAGTGAAAAGGATTTGACCCATTTATTAATAGAAGAGAGTGTATTGCACACACCAAACATGGACAGCAAAAGAGCAGTATGGAATCCTTTATTCAGCTGCTTCTAGTTTTTCAGAAGAAAAATCTCTCCAATAATAGGACAAAAATAGTCAATGTAGAATAGAAAATAAACATAATCAATGGATGCCTCATGGATTATATCCATCATCTAAACAGAGGCAGACTGTGAAAACAGAAAATTTCCAAGTAGAAAGATGAGGATAAATCCTTTTTCTCTTCAAGCACAAAATAATTATCTTTGATTAATATTCTGGTAATATGTGTCTTTTAGCAGGGATCTGTGTGCCTTTAAATGCAAAACTGAAGGCTGTGTAGAAAAGTGCAATGGGAAGAGTGTCTTGATTTTTAAAACAATATTATTAAATTTATATATATATACACACACATGTGTGTGTCAGTTGGACCCTTCTTTTTGAAGACTCCTGGAAGGATAGAAGATACTCCCCTGAATTAATTCCCCCAAAATCCTTCACAAGTCACATGCCCAGATATGGCAGCACACGGCTGATACACACAATTGGTATTTCACTGTTCCTTTAAGTCACTGCATTTAAAGCCCGTAGTTGAAAGCATTTGGATCCTTAGGAATTTTGCTTTTACTTTGGGTGTTAGCAAACAACTTTAAGAGGCTTATTTAAGTAAATACGCCCAAACACTTTCAGCCTGTCAATATCTAGTCAGAAAATTCTGCATGGCAAAAAGAGATGAAAAGAATTGAAACAGAAAGGAAATTAGTAGCATGGCAAGCTTTCAATCTATTATGTTGGAGCCAAGTTTGCTTGGTAAAATGACATATACTCGGTAAAATTCCGCTTTTATGTAATTAGCTACTAAACAAATGTGGCACAAAGCAACTTTCCAGCTCCCAGCCAATGAACGTATATTGTACCTGGTGTGGTTGTTGGGATACAGCAGTGAATATTCATGTCTAATTTAACTTTTTAGAGCCCTTGCTCTGTAACAGTCCAGCATACTATCCCCCAAACTAAAGTTATGTAACAAGGTAATATCAACAATGAGAAACTGCATGATAAAATCCTGCCCAAAAGTGAAAAATGCTAATTTTGTCTCATTTAGCAGCTGGATACAGAAATGCTCATTAGTTTTAAGAGGGTTAATCCTTTTAACTTTTGCATATTGATATGCCAATTATGCCTAATTGTACAAGAGGCATCAGTCAAGGTAATAGTGCATAAACACATGAAAGTTATTAAGTACATCCCAACATGTAATAAAGTAGGTGTTAATTGGTAGCTGAGTTCTGCAGGCTATTGAGGTGGATAATTCATTGAGAGATGGATCACTTGTAATTTCTCTACATAATTCCTTTTGCAGTCTCATGCTGTGATGTTTTCATGCTTGTCAAAAACAACTGCAGCCTAGTGCCTTTTGTTAAACACAGCCAATAAAATGTTAGGCACCATTAAATATACTTAACTTTTAAACTTTTTCAAAGGTACAGTTCTTCCTGGTATTACATTACAATATTCCCAGTAAATTAGTATAAGCAGTGTTCCAAGCTTTTGGTGGAGGAGCATTTCGAGTCAGATAAAAGGAGGAAACATATGTAGTGCGTCTGAGGCAAAGAATATAATTTAAATAAATCATAAATGAGTATCTTATCAGCTGCTAAGATCTAAACAGATTTTTCACTCTAGAAATAATAAAAGGTGAAATGAGTTAAGTTATACCACAGAAATTAATCACTAGAATAACATATTTCTAAATAAGTCTAAATTTTGAGGTTTAATTTTGAGTAAAAAGGAAAGGAAATACTGAAGGTCTTGTAGCTTTCCTCCATTTAATAACTTTGTTAAAAAGCTGACTATTTCATAGGAATCCATTACATCAACACAAAAAAAATAATGGTTGGCATGGTTGTGGGAAGTGGCTGAGACCTGGGACTCTGTCCCCAGCTAACAGAGTTTTCTCCCTCATTTGCATTCTCTGAGAACAAAATGGATCTGGAGTCCAAAAAGTGGCTAACATTGCATAAATAATTTTGTAACATCATATGGCCTCAGCTGCAAGTTGCCACCATTATGGAAGAAAATTAACCAGAGGAGACTCATACCAATCAGTTTGTTTAGTAGCTCACAAGCAGTACAGGGGCAAGGATGCAATCGGCGATAGAGTTCATCCACTAAGTATTTAATTTTTAAAAAAATGTTAATGGATAAAAAAATTACTCAACTCAACTCCTTTGACACTGTTAATTATTGAAATAATAGCATAAGTTCAGTGTCTGGTTTTTGTACAATTCATTCAATCTTACAGCAAGACTTACTTTTGTTACAAAGTTGTTCTTTATTTGCAGAGTTTGAAATTTCCATTTGTTTTCTTTTGTCTGCTTTTAAAGTTTGCGTTTTGAGAAACTGTGACATGCATCTGAAACTGGAGGTGCTATTCTCTACTTACTTAAGCCTTACTTAAGTGCTGAGAGTTGAAATGTTGAGTAGATGGTATGATCACGGCCACCAAAGCCAAATTCTGTCTTTCATGAAGGGAAGTTTTTATTCCAATGCCTAGCAATACTCCTAAAAATGTATCAGTGACTTTAAATCCCTCCTTTCAAAGGATTATAATGGAACCAGTATCTTAATACACATAAAATAATCCCGTAGATTTTTAAAAATTGGAAGACTCAGAAAATATTAGGAGTGTTTTACTTACAGGCTCGGCGACTTTCACGTTCTCAGAGAGAATCATAGATTTGCTTTGGCTCAGCCTGTCGTGGTGGCTGTTGGCATTTTTGATCCTCATTTGAACAGCCCCCGTGCTATGGTGGGAAGGATTAGGCTTTTCAGAGGCTGTATTGGAAGTTGAAGACCTTTCCATGGTTGCTGGGTTGACCTGAAGAATGTAAAATAAGAGCATTAATCTAGGGAATCCTCATACAAAAACCTATCAATGCCAGGTCTGTGTCACTGCAGTCAGGAGAAGAAACTGAGTTATCTTGCTGGCAAGATCTTGATCATCTTTGAACACCAGGATAACTATCAGCTGTGTCAGCCTATGGTTTTATTATTGTCCTTATCACTCTCCCATTCAAACTGCCTTGGAAGAGTTAGTTTATGTAAAAGATTATCCTTATCTCAAAAGCCATTCTCCTCCATGGTGTAATCTCCCTGCAAGCCTCTGCCATGTCCAGCTGGCAGCCACTCCACTTTGTCTTTGGCCCTGCTCACACGACACATTTTAAATCTTGCAAAGGGAAAGGACATGCTGTGAAGCCAATTAACATATCTTACCTCCACAGTCCCACACGGGCGTGCTACAAGTGCATCACAGGGCCACGCTGTAACCCTGCTAGTGTCTTAAATCCAAACCTGGAGCTGATAAAATACCCCTCAATTTTCACAATTCTACGGGCAGCACAGATGGGATTTTTGTTTCTCTGTCCATTTTTAAAATCTGAGGTTGAGAAATGACTGAGCTCTCAAGCGCTTGAACGGGGGGCAGACCTAGAGTGAACATAGTGCTGCTGTTCAACCTCCTGTTTTGGTACTAGAACAACTCAACAAACTCCCCTCTAGCTATTCAAAGTCCCCAAACATTTTTCATAGGCAAAATTTGCTTTATATTTCCTGTAGAAAACATCAAGACAGTGATGTACAGCACTTGCTCTGTTTTCCTCCTCCCTTGCTCACCCTCGTACTACTACAAGTAGCTCGTGGGTGCAGTAATCTACTGAGAGTCACAAGAAAACTGGCTCTTTATATTGCTGTGTAACTACATGAGAAAATGTGTAAGGAAGAGATACTACACAAGCTGAAATAGCTGGTTTCCCAACTATGGAGCCAGGGAAATGGAAATCCAGTTAAGTGCAGTTGTAGCATAAACTGTTGAAAAATCAGTGTTTTCCAAATGGGTTGGAGAGCACGGCTATTTCTAGCAACATCCCCGCAACTTCTGAAGGCTCTGAAAGATTAAATTCCCTGATTTCAAGAAAGCCCATTGCTATGAAGACATCAGAGCAGAGAACATGTGGTCCTGGTGTGAAGGTGGAGAGGGAGATGGGGAGCTCTGCTGCACATCTCTGGGCAGGACCACAGCCTGTGCAGGTGGGAGGACACCACTCCCACAGCTTCAGCCTCCCTTGACACTGCTGAAACCATTCCTCCCAGGAAACTGTCCTAGGTGTAGAGGTGTAACACCAGGTCATGCACTCAGAATGGCTGCGGGTGGAAGAGACCTTGGTAAGTCTTCTGGTCCAACTTGCTCAAGCAGGACCACCTAGAGGTGGTTGCCCTGGGCCATGTCCAGAAGGCTTTTCACAGAATCACAGAATAGTTTGGATTGGAAGGGACCTTAAAGATCAAATATTTCCAACACCCCTGGCATGGGCTGGCACTCATGCATTCATGACAGCACTCTCGATGAGAGAAAGAAGGAAGTGCTTCAATATCAGC
Organism: Ifrita kowaldi; assembly: GCA_013398055.1. Classification (NCBI taxonomy): domain Eukaryota; kingdom Metazoa; phylum Chordata; class Aves; order Passeriformes; family Cinclosomatidae; genus Ifrita; species Ifrita kowaldi. The sequence continues at coordinate 712,049 of VZRS01009368.1, forward strand.
CCATTACTCACTCAACATGATGGGCCATGATAGAAACACTGAGTTTAATCATACCAAAAACAAAGTTTGTGCCCATTGGCTGTTTCCTGCATTGACTCAGTTACTCAAGGATCCCCACAGAAGCTGAGCCCCAGGTGATAAAAATTAGATTAAAGCTGTTTCCTGTTACTTAGGAGCAGACCTGCCTATGACTGCTGCAGAGCTGGTGTATTGCACTGGAAGAAACTCTGTACATGGATCTTTGGTGGGCAGCACTGTGTGTTCTCCCTCCCCGAGACACTTCTCACCACCCTTCAGAGCAGTCAGCACCCAAATCCATGTCACAGGGACACTTTGCCATTTTGGCAGTAAGGACTGCAGCAGCTCCAAGCAGGAAATTATTTTTTTTCCTCCTCTTAAACTTGGAGAGTCAAATCATTTTGTATTTCATGTTGGTATCAAATCAAAATTGCTTCTCGACAGATTTTCAGTAGGCTCCAGGCTGGAGAGCGGATCAGACTCGAGAGACGAGAGCAACACTGGCTCTGTCACAGATCCAGTGTTTGGCTGGAGCACATCGCTCAGATTTTCTTCTGAAATCTCCCACCTATACAACTCTGACATAACCCTTCTTGGGAGCATTATGAGTTTTAGTTAGGTACTCTCTGTCTGGTGTTGTCAGCACACCATGTGCCCTAAAAAAGTTTAATAGCGTGACAAAGTCATGCCCTGGATCACAAGTCAATGGCAAGGCTGCAAAGACTTCTGAAACTTTTAATTCTAATCTCATTGAACCTTAGTTAATTTTCCTGAAAATTTGAACTAATTTGCATATATCACAGCATTACAAGGAGGCTTTCCAAGGTACTAAAATTACAGGAACCACTATAAAAGAAAACAACAACAAACCCCAAAATGGAACATTTCCACCATCAAATTAGTCTTACTATAAAACACAGCGAGATCCTGCAGAATATGAAGGAGGTCTTGCACAATATGGGAGAAAGGTACAAAAGTTGTGCCCTTAGAATTTTCAGGTAGGAATCCTTTGCTGTCCAAACTCCATTCAGACTCCTGACAGCGTTACCAGCCCTACATGCCAGTAGATGGCACCCTGAATATGAGCTCCACAAATGCAACAGCACGACATTTGCATTTGCAAGAAGGATTTGGTAATCCTCACACTCTGCCCTGCCTCTTCTGTTGGTTTGTTTATTTTTGTTCTAACTTTTTTTTAAATAACAGAGGGGAAGACTATCAGGAAACAGATAAAATATTGTCAGAAAACATAAAAAGGATCCTATCTTCTACATTTATGAGTTGGTGCTTCCAAATTGTTATTAGAAGCATCAGGGCCAAGTTTGGGCTGGTTTTGCAGGGGAATTCATTTCGCTTCCTTTGGAAGGCAGAGCTGCCAAGCCCCATGCAACTGCTTGTGGGACGCTCCATGTTCGTTATATAATTAGCTAATTTGCCTTTTGGCAAACAGTTAGCATCTGGATATAAATTTTAGTTTTGAAACCTCCTATAGTTGATTTGCTAGAGAAAAGCATTAAACCAAGACAGACTTTCTCCTCCTCTCCACCCTGTTGTTTAGAGTGTTCCTGGAGTAAAGGGGCAGCATAACTTTGAGACATTGACCTAAGAGAAGGAAAACAAGGGAACACACTCAAAATTCCTCTTGGAAGTGCCTGCTTTGGGACACTGTGGAACAGAAAGGGTAGTTTGGAAAAGGGTGAAGAATAGTCAGGGGCAAATATTGCCTTCCTGCAGCACTTCATGGACCTAGAATGAGTTTCATATTGAATTTATCAGTATTTTAATCCATTTTATACATGTTGCTTTGTCCAGAAAGTGATCCTACAAGTGGAATGATTGGTATTAGCCAAGAACTTCATCTCCTGAGTTTTGGTGCAGTAGTGGTAAAGTCAGTATATAGATTTTCTAGGAATCAAAGTATTAATTCCTCAAGACACCAGAGGATAGCAGTATTTCCAAATTTTGGCTTGAGCTGTGCCTGCATTTCCTACATCTGCATACAGTAGAAGACAGAATGCAGATGCTAATTCATCAGCATCTTGTACCAGAGAAGCTGTGGCTGCCTCATCCCTGGAAGTGTCCAAGGCCAGGTTGGATGGGGCTTGGAGCAACCTGGGATAGTGGAAGGTGTCCCTGCCCATGGCAAAGAGGTTGGAACAAGATGGTCTTTAAAGTCCCCTCCAACCCACATCGCACTAGGATTTTATGATTAAATAGTTGTAACAAATACTTTTCTCCAAAAAAAGAAAAAAAAAAGCCTAATTAACATAACTTATTGAATCTTTTTTTCAGGATTATGACTTTCAGATAATGTATATATTTTTCAATATTTCTCAAAATAAGCTCTTCCTCTCTCCCACCTTTTCTCCTTATGACTGTGCACCACTATCCAGTCAGAAGCATAATGAATATGAAAGTGCTCGACATAGCAGGGTGCAAACACTGCAAAATTGAAGTGCATCTTGTTGCATTGACTAATTTAAGTATGTTGCTCGAGAACACACAGTACTTGAAGAGCATCCGTGAAACCTAATGCAACAATATCACAGAAGGATAAAAATCAGCACTAGGTTCACCATCACACCAGACCTGTTAGCCTGCAAAACCATAAAAATGGAAGAGGAAGTTGCAGTTAACGACTGAAAAAACAAGAGAATACCAGACACGTGGTGAGTTGGAGCACTCCTGTTAAGGAGAACGTATCACTGTGTCTGTGAAAGTGTTTATCACCAAAATCAACACACCTATGTAAATACTGCTGCTGCTGGATTTTGCCCTTGGCCTGTGCTACACTGATATCTCTGCTGAGGCACAGCTGGGGCAGCAAGTGCTTAAACAATGATGGGGAAAAAGGCGCACAGAAGAGAAAACTACATGTAAAGAGAGAGCATAACAAGTAAATTACTATATAGATTTTTTTAAAAATTATTCCTATCTGCACTTTGCTGTGTTTACTTTTTTTCAGCCATCCCCACCGTGCTGCTCTTGGAGCTGACACATCACACCCCTGTGCCCAGGGCAGGGACACAAACAGCAAAGGCTGCTGAGGGATAACGGGGTCCTGGGCTGGTGCCCAGGAGTGTCCTGAAGCCAGTTTATCTGAGTACTGGAAAACAGAATAATCCATTGTAATGGAAATACAAAGCAGATGTAACCTTCCTTTGCCTTTCCATTCGCAAAAAAAAGTCAGGTACTTAATAAGCAGCATTAATTTCAACCATTAGTTCTATCTTTAATGAAAGCAGGAGATCAGGAAGGACACAACATCACCACTCTCTGGGTCCTTACTCCAGTTTTGTCTGTTTATGTCAGATAGACAATAAAGCAGAATTTAGTGCTGCGTTCAGCCTGCTGTAAAATGTTAAATGTCCTAAACTCAGCAGCTCAGTTTCCCTTATCACCCAAAACTGCAATCTCATCACTAAGTTGGTGAACCCCAAGTCCTTCAAAAACCACATTCATCAGCATTAATTATCACACACTCTTAATTTTTTAACCTGTTGCAGCCATATTAGACTTTCAGTGGTGTCTCAGAACAGACAACACACAGAGCAAGGATCATGGAGGTCCTCTAAAAGCTGGCTTTGTAATTACTCTTTTCTAGTCCAGTACATGTGGACTTTCTGCAAATAAAAGCAGATATGTTCCACTCTAATTTATATGTACAGTTACAGTTACTCTCTCCTGTGGTCAAAGAGAAGAGCAAACAACATTTTTATGCTTTGGTTGGAGCCATATCTCACTGTCCAGAATGTCTCTGTTACCATGTGTGGCATAAGCTGCCCGAGCCATCATTCACAATTTTTTATGCTCTGAGGTACATCATTCAATCTCTATGAAGGATCCACCTAAAGGCAAATTCCTCAACACAGCTTGACCCAAATTACAGAATCAGAGAATAATTGAGCTTGGAAAATACCTCTAACATCATCCATTGACAGGTCCATCACTAAACCATGTCCCTAAGCATCACATCTACGTGTTTTTGAACACTTCCAGAAAGTGTGATTCCACCATTTTCCTAGACAGCCTGTTCCAATCCTTGATCACCCTTTCAGTGAAGGAATTTTCCCTAAAATCCAATCTAAACCTCCCCTAACACAACTTGAAGCCATTTCCTCTTGTCCAATGTCTTAGCAGACCTCCTAGAAAGTAGCTCAAGATAAGAGTAAAGCATTAAGCAAGTCTTTAGGCTGAAATTTTTTTTATCTTTGAGATTTTAAACTGATCCTTGATAACAATTTCAACCTTTCTGATTTATTCTCTTATATTAAGAGAGGGCTATATTTAACAACACCACTTGGTTAGCAAATACATAATTCTCACAACAGAAATCTCATGTACCAACTCAATATCCAGTAGGAACAAAATGTGTTTTCATATAACACACTTTCTTTCTGGCTTGTGCAATACAAAAAAAAGGGTTCCAGGCAGGTCTTAAAGGCCTGATTCTTATCTTGAGTTCACAGTGAACCAGCTGAGGCTGATGGAATTACAGCTGAGCAATGGCAACATCAAGCACCCTTGAGGAGGAGAGACAAAGCATTCATCGCATTACAGAGCCAGGCAAAGAAATGCACTTTGTAACAAGATGGAAGGGCACAGACCTGCCCCATTGTACAGCAGCAAGGATTTCTTTTAATTTTGGGTCTAAGAACGTACTTAAAGTTTGTTTTGATGACTCAGTTCCTAAGAATTAAAGCATTAGAATGGTGGTTCTTCATTTCTCGTTCCTGAGGGTTTTCCACACATATTAGGGATATGTTGTTCTCTACTTACAGCAGGTCATAGACCCACGTGAGTACAGTCTGCACCCCACAATACCTCACAGACTGTTACATTTGGTGCTTCAGTGATTTCCTGTCCATTGACACTAAAACTGTGGGTGACTTACTGATACAAAGATTGACTGCCGGCTTTTTCTATTTTTTCAACAAGTAATAGCGCACTACAAAACAATAAAAAAAACTTAAAAGGATAAAATAAAATAATAAAAGGCTTCTATCAAGTCCCACTTTCTAGCAAGTGGCAGTAAAATATCTTATCCAAATATATTCATTGGAAATATTATTAATCTTTACAAATTTTTTCTTGATTTGTCTCCAGGATGAAGAGAAACATGAAGAGAGAAAATTTATGTGCCATTTCTGGACTGGCAATGTTTATCAATGAGGATTTAAAAGGGCCCTAAAGTCCTCCTTTGTGTTATTCTGGAATTTCTTAGAAGATGACAACCCCAGAGACTGTTCCCTGCTATACATAGATAAACCCTTAAAAAGAGCAGGATAGATGGCAAAGGAAAACAGGGATATGGAAAAGCTGCTTGGCCTCTGCTCCCTCTGGAAATGCTTTCCTATCTGGATGGAAATGGCCTGAGAATTAGAGGAGAATGGGAGACAGTTACTCTTCCAAAGTTTTGTGGATACAATCACAAAGTCTTCACATCCACATCTAATGACTACAGATCCAACAACTCTAATCCTGTAATGACCTGCTATCTACAGGCCTTCCCTGCACAAATAACACTTCCTTGGAAATATCACTGAGGTATTATTGAAAACAACAAAACCACATGTTATAGGGTAAAAGAAAGTCAACAAGTGATTTCATACGGTCACATCTCCTCTTGCATCACTTAGTTTCCTAATTATGTTACACGGGAAGGTCTCAGAAAAGGTAGCAGTTGTTTCAAAAGTTCTTCTGTCCCAGTATATCATATGGGATAGCATAATGGAGTCTATTTTCACCATTCCCATGTCAACTCAATATCTCAGCTTCCAGTGGAACTTGAAGCTAAAAGTATCCTTTGTGTACGGTTTGGCCTGCATACGTTCTGGGAACAGTTGTCCACAGTAGAAATTCAGTTGAATATGTAAAAGAACATGCCTGGGGAAAAAAAAATGCTACTTCTATGTCTTCCTGCTGGCAGCACCTTTCAGTTCTTTCTGGAGTGCATCTGATCCACGACACCTGCCTCTGTTTTCCGTGCTGTGCAATCTAGACTACAATCCTTCAGATGGAGAATATTGGTTACATACACACAGTATTAAAAAACTATCTGTGAATATCATCCTATACACAGCACTTCTAGTGCTTCCTATGACACTCAACAGCAGGACTGGAATGGTTTGGATGTTAGACTAATGGCATCAAGTAATTTACAGCAGCATGAAATTTCATAACAATTTATAATTTAGTGAATTTAATTGGTTTAACATTAAATAAGACCTAATAAGTGCTAGAGGAGAATGCTTGGTTATTCCTGACCTGTCCTACTCACGAGGAGAAAAAAATTTTCTTCTACCTCCTTCCTTTCTTCTAAAGGTTTATATACTGCAGGTAAGTAGTAGAGTAGAGCCCTGGCTTTTCAAACACCTCAGGACTGACGAGTCTAAACTCATTTCACACCTGCACCTGATGCTTGTTGCATGGTAACTTTTTTAGTTTAAAGATGTCTAATTTGGAATTAAAAAAAAAAATTCAATGTTTTCTCTAGGAAGATCACATAAGAATCACAAATTTTCCCCGGTGCTTGAAAGAAATCTGTTCCTATAGCCTAAATGTTCAGAAAAGTGTTGTTACTTTTAATGTTGCCAGATCTGAAGTGATGAGATACTATGGGAAAGGTTATTCTTGCAGTATTTACAGATACAAGCAGAAGCAGAAGTGACAGAAATTTCAAAGTAAGGCTGCTTGAAATACTTCCAGCTCAATTTTGCAGAACTTCTCCTCACAGAGATTTGGATATTCATCCAAGCTTTCCATGCTTACCTGAACCAGACATGTGGTGATGGTAATTTTGGAACAGCCCAAACTCTCTGGAGATGTAGAAGAGTTTGTACCACAAGACAAACTGATGTATTAGAGAAATATTTTTTAAACACCTGAAAACTTGCTGCAAATAGCCAAAGAAACAAACTTCCTGTAAGTTCTAAATTTCAGAGCTTTGCCACCAGAAATTTTGGGCTCAATTTGACAGGGGCAGGACTGTCACAAGGCCTGCATGGGTAGGGTGTGACAGCCTGTTTGTGCCCTGCCTCACAGGCTCCACTGGCTGATTCATGGGAAGGAAGTATTTCACGTTCATCACTGAGCAAAAGTACACACAAGTTTTTTATCACTCTACCTCTAAGTCATTTGGGCACTACTGAACATGTGGAGCAGTTATAAGTCGTGCCTCAGTTTGCCCTCTAGTCCTCAGTTCCTGCAGCAGCACCATCCCCTTCACCAGAAAAAATGCCTTCTTGAGTACTGTAAAGACTTTGGTGAGGTAGCAACAATAGTTTTAACCGCTTAGAGTAACTCAGAGTTCCTCAGCTTAGTAGTTTCAATGCACATTTGCTATGTCTTAATCCTTTCTGCAGTTCCATATACCCATCATCCCCACAGAAGACATCTGTCAAACTGAGATACTGAGATTATTGAATATCAAAGGCTTTAAGTCTCCTCACACTTTAAAAATAAATTAAAAAATAAAATAACTTTATGATAAAATTTTTTCTCTTTTTATTTAAAACTTACAATAAAACCCTTTTTTTTTGCTGACCCTGCCTGCTTCAATAGTGTCTGCAAAGAGGAGGCTTGTCCTTTATCCGGACAGTGAGACACCCTCCCTCCAGCTCCCCCGGATGATGTTTGACTCCCCGTGCTGTGCACATGAAACAGTCCCTCCCACCCTCTCTCCATCTCCCATCATCTATATCTGCAGCAGTTCTTGTGCTGTGATCCTGCAGCTGCTCCCTTACTTCTTCTCACTGCTCCCACTTCCCATCTGAGGGAGGAAAAAAAGCCTCCAGACACTTTTCATCTGTTCCCACACTCCATCTCCACTTTCCTTTGCAGAGCTCCTGGTGCTGCACTTCCAAGAGACGCTGCTGTGAAATGCAGCAGAGACGGCACCTACAGTTCTAGGAGAAAACTTTTAAGCTGTGGCAGGAACCAGAAGGGGAAATTCTTTGTGGTTTGCTTTGAGCAAGCCCCTCTTCTGCATTTCATGGGGCCCCCAGTTTGTTTTCTTCACCAGCCACCGCTGCCACAGAGCACAAGGCAGCAGGAGAGTCTGCCCCACCATGCTGCTCCCCAGCACCACGTGGCAAAGAGAAGACAAAGGCACTTGTTCTGTGTGATAACATCTGATATCACATCGTGTAGCTGAGATGTCTGCAGAGGGGAAATACCAAGGGTGCTGTGCTGTCAAAAAAGTTAATTTCATAGACTCATATAAAGGTTTGGGTTGGAAGGGACCGTAAAGATCATCTATTTCCAACTCCCCTGACATGACTGCTTTGATGACGCAAGTAGTTTGAGCATAAGCTCTGTTAATTATATTTAAATTTCTTCACTGCAACTGAAATTCTTTAACGAGAGACCAGAAAAATTTATCTCACTAAGGCGGTTCAGGGTGATTCCAGGAAACTTTGTACACGTTTTCTGCAGGCCAGGAGGCCACAGCCACCTGTGTCCTACCACAGATCTGCTACACACAGCCAAAGTCAACACCAAGAGCAGCAGGAGCACTGCAGAGCCGGATCCACTGCGAGCACCAACACTCATAGTGAGAACAGTCACAGCCATTCATCTGCCCCCAGCATTGTTCAGGGCAAAAATTCTTAATGACTATTATCTTTCCCACTGGGTTCATGAGGTAGCACCCTCAAATCTCTTTTGGGATGAAATATCTGCATTCAGCTCAAATGAACGTCTGCAGTCCTATGTACCTGAGTTAAAATATCCTTAGACTGCATCAACATTGTTCCCTGAACACCTGATTTTGGTGCAGGGTACAACTCTGGTAAGAAATATTTTCATTTAACTTCTTTCATTCTTTTATTTTATACAATTTCCACTCCACATCTTAATAGATTCCCTCTTTTCAGCTACCCCCACTCTAAGAAAGTTTTTATGAAAGACCAAAACTTTAAAAGAAAATTAAAACTAGAAAAGAAGTTTTCAAATTCAAATTCTGTGCAGCAACTTGGAATGTCTCGGGTGTTTGTGACTGCATCCTACTCAACCCGGAACCAGTGCTGGACTGTCCAAAGGAAATTCAAGAACAGGTTGGAGACATCAGTTCCTCCAAGCCCCTGCTAAAACTTGGGGCACTCCTTGCCTTTTCCAGGGTTTAGGATTAATGAAGGAGGAGGAATTTCACTTGGGCTGTTTCTGCTTTCTTTGGCACTCCAAGAGCAGATGGATTAATGGTGGATGGATTAATGCTAAATGAGTTAATCCTAAATCTAAAAATCATCACAAGAATTTGATTACTCATTACTATACTTTGTTGGGGTTTTTTCCCTAGTAAATTAACCAAGCATGAAATGTACTGCTGATAATGGAAACATTAATTTCTCTGGATCAGACCTCAGCACTACTCAGCCCAACACACAAATGGCAGCATGTGCCAGAGCAGCCCTGACAGCTGCAAAGCCTGATGTGACACCTTCCCAGGTGGAAAACGTCAATTCATTCATAGCAAAACTATTTGCCAGAAATGCATTTTTGAGAGACCCCAGGGAGGCTTCTGTTGGTGTTTGCTGTGGGTGTCCATGGCGTGGCCCTCAGGTCTTTCTGTGATGTGTGTGTGGGTTTGGCTCCAACCAGCATCACCGTGTGGGGGATGTTCCCCAACCAGTGGGACACCATTCCCCCATCATGGACTGCTCAATTGCTCCAACCCTGTGTCCCAAGCAGACAGCTGGGTGTCCCAGCAGCAGGTGCTTCCTGAGCCCCAGCTGCAGCAGAGACACCAGAAAGCTGAGAGTTCCTGACAGCCAGCAGGCTGCGGACAGACCCACCAGCCACGGAGGTGACAGAACTCTCTCGGAGACAGAACTCCAGAGATTCAACTGCTTTCACAAAATATTTCTGTCCTTTCCTTCCTCACCATGAAAGGAAGAGAGTTTGTAACATCCTGAGTAGCAAATAAACAAGTTCAGGTGCCAAGGGCTGTGTGCTGCCCAAGAGCACTTTCGGTAACTGATTCAGCTCCAAATACAGCTGTGGTTTTGCTCAAGGTGTGGCAGAAAAAGAAAGCCAAAACATAGAGCAAGCACATATTTGAAGCATGTCTCTTCAGCTCTAAGCCATGTTCACTTCTCTTTTCCCTTCCTCCTCGTCCCCTCTCCCCTCTTATCAGGTTGCAGGTGTACTGAAAACTGATGGAGGTCTTGGAGAAGGAACCAGATGTCCTTGTAAGTTCATCTGTTCCAGGACTGTGCCTGTTCAGTGTATCAGGCACAAGATTTGGATGAAATATTCATGAAAACCACAGTACAAACCCGCAATACCCAGCTTAACTGCAAGTGAATGGTTTAGTACTTGTCAATCTCAAATGGCAGGAAGAGTTATATGGGTCTTAAACAACCTGCCACCAACCATAGCAGCATCAAACTCACTTATTTAATTTATTAAAGAAATGCTTCAGTAAATATGCAAGTGCTGTCTGAGTTAATGCAACTTGCACATACACACAGTAGCTTAGCAGATAATTTGGAGAATCTATTTAAACCTCTGTTACCTGCCCTACTTAATTCTCAAAATATTTCTTTCTCATGCTAATTAAACTGAGCGAAAATACAGAAAAATTAAGAGAAAAAGGTCAAATTTTTAAGCATATATAAATTTCAGTTCTTGGTTTCTGCAAACAGAACTGGCTTTTACATGTGTCAGACCTCACCATTTCCAGATTACTTTAACATGAACCAATAATGCCCTGAAAATCTTCTCCAGCATGGCCTGGCTGCATCCACTGACAGCTCTTGCATGGGCTAGATTTGCCCCACTGTCAGTTTGCAAAATCTGAATATCTGTGCCCAGAAAATTATTTCTTAACCTTCTTAATGAAAATCCAAGTGCTTTCCTTTTGCTCCTGTTTCAGCCAGCCTGGAAGTTTGCAACCCAGGGAGCTTGAAGTTGTGACAAAGATGATGCAAGACTCTGTGACAAAAAGTCTCACTCTTAAAGTAAAAATAGCTCTGCATTGAGGAAGTCCCAGTGTAAATGAGGAGCTAGCAGTGTTTGTTTTGTAGTGAGTCTCCAAAACAACCTTTTTATAGTATTCCTCAAAGCGGGGAAGACTGATTGAGGCATGCGGAGTGCATGAAGGCACGATCTTAACATCCAGCACAGCAAAGGAACAACCGTCTCTGTCCTTCAGGGGCTGGTAAGATTGTTGCCACTGAAATTAAGATTCACTGAGATCACTGGTTGAAGCAGACCCACCTTAAGAGAAGGTTTCAGAGCAGGCAACACCAAAACCTCCTCACTTACCCCAGGTTCCCAAAAGCTGGAGGCAGAAAGGCATTCAGCCTACCCTGAGCCTCAGAGACCATGACATCAGTCTGATGGTGACAAAAGCTCTTGGAAGCCACCACAGAATAGCGAATGGGACAGTTTTGTGCAGGTTGTGTAAGCAGGTGAGGAAATCTGCTGCAGTGCTCTGAATGGCACTTGAATTACCATGGAAAATCTGGGCCAAAATTGTATCCAATCTGCTTTCTTCAAGACTAATACTATCAAAAAATGAAATCAGGAAAACCATCTGCATATAAACAGTGTCCATCAGCACTGCTTTCCTCCTTTGTAGCACTGAGAAACAGGTTTCATGCATCCATATGGAACTCCTAGGAGGTAAATGGAATGTAGAGACTTTGGCTGGAGCTCAGGTGATGCTTTGCTTTGCCTTTAAAAGAGATCAGCCTAAACAGCACCAATAGAGGATTAGGACACGTTCTGCACAACTGCCATGTTTCAGGTTACAAGTTAAGAACACACCTAAGTACTGACAGATTTCTTCAACAACAAGAGATGGTTTTCAGCCACATGCAGGTTTTAACAGCTCATTAAATGGTTAACAACTCACACTGGTTGAGCTGACACAGCACAGAGGCATCTAACAAAAAAAAGCCAAGAAAAATAAGCAAGTATCAGAATTATGCATAGTGAGCATCACAAATCCAGAACACTCTGCCTATAACCCACTATCCTTGATGTGATTCAGTAAAACAGACCATAATGCAGCAGTTCCCATGGCTCCGAGTCCATGGGATTCCTTAGCAGAGACCCCAGCTGAAGTCTTTGGGCAGCACAGCCAAATCCATTCTCACTGTAGCACCAGAGATCATGAAGGGAAATCCATCCCACTGCATGGGATGCTACTTAAACCCTGGCCTGGAGCTCATCACTGCAAAGAAGTAATAATTTCTGGGACCAGAAACAGACAGGGAAATCCAAAACACAGCTGTTGGAATTAACCAGCACCATGTTGGATGTTGTGGTGTTTTGTCACCTGAAGATCAGGAGAAAAATTCAAATGTGCCTCTATCACCATTTTAGTTTCTGGTTCCTGTCTCACTCCAGGTAGGGAGGAACATTCCCAAGACCAGGATACAGCCCCCTGGTGACAGCAACTACCGAGAGTGTCACACACTCAAGCTTGGTTGGAAGAAGATGGATCATCTCTTCCAAGCCAGGATAACTTTGTGTCAAAGCAAAAAGAAGTTTCTACAACAAATGCTGTCAAAAAAAGCAAAGATTTTTTTTTTTTTTGCAATTCAATAATAGTGTATAGCAGGAGCTTTAAAATACAGAGTGCTTCAGCTGTTCACTCTATTTGGAAAAGAAAATGAACAAATGTACATCACAGATGTAACTGGATGGAGAGGTAAACTGAACGAGACATGCTGCTTTAAAATGAATTTGCTTTGGACACAAAGGGGAAAGTTGCAGAGAAAGGGAGAAAATAAAGACATAAAACTCTTAGAATTCAAACTACTTCACCAAATATCACAGCTCTTTGGAAAATGCATTTTAAATTACTCAAAGGCTCTGCAGCAGAAACATAAAAATCACAACAAACACAGCCCAGGAAGAGAACATGTTCTTTTTATACAATTTTCCTGTCTGTGCTGATTTGTGTATGCAGGCAGGACAGCTTTTTTTTTCTCCAAAAAGTACAGAAAATATGAAATGCGATCTTACAACATTACACTAAAATCTGTCTCCAATTAGTATGCACAGTTCCAAAATGAGCTCTGAGCCACGTGTGATATCTTTCAACTCTGACCCATATTTCCAAAAGAAACCCAAGTTGCTTGTTACGATAAGACTATCAGTTACAAACAGGAGCACAAGTCACAAAGTTTGCAGCAAGCTGCTTGTTACTGGGATAAAAAAATCCTCAGCATAAAACAAGCCTTGCTAATTCTGTCTCCCCTTTATGTGACCCATAATCAAAATGCTTTATTGTGTTATTTGAGCATCTTCCTGAATTATTATTTCCTTGTACAACTGTGCAGGCCAGAAAGCTATTTGCCCACCAACAGCAATGCAAAGGCATCTTTGCTGAGGGAAAACTTTGAGGTGGGGGCTCAGGACATACAACCCTTTTCTGGCCAGCTCCAGAGCAGAGGAAGAATTATTCTGGGTTTAAACAGCCCATTCAGGAAACACACAGCCTTGACATCTCCACTGAACTGCTCCACAAGGAACACCATTGACTGCCCAGGATATTTTATGTGAAATGTCCTTTATTCCCCACTTACTTTTCCTATCAGTATAACTGATGAGTAATAGAGTGGTATCAAACTTCTTGATACTGAGTAGGGCAAGAGATCCCTCTATCAATATCTTCAGACTCTAGAAATACCAAAACAACTAGATACCTACCCTTAGCACTCACTGACTTTTGCAGTATCCATGGCTACTAATCACATCCCTCATGGTCACCAGCACGGGAGCCAGTTAATCAAACAATGCTAAACCATACTCAGGAAAGGCAAATGCTGGGAAAAGTGATCCAATCTCATTTCCCAGCCAGTGCCACAAACTTTCCTACATTTTGGGGAGAGCTAGTTAGTTCCAGCCAGGATATGAGAAGGGATTAGTGGTTTGGGGTACTAGACAAGGTCAGATAAATTTGCCTCTTGCACAGGATGCAATAGGTTTGCTAAATTCCGAGCACTTATTTCAAACATCATTGCGCATCCGTATCCTCTACATTTTTCTCATTGTTTTCAAATTCACAAAGGCCTATAGAAATAAAGTAATTGTGCAATTGAAATAACCTGATTTGAATGCCTACAAAATAAACACAGCTATGATTATTTTAAAAACTTTTAGCAACAGGTTTCCCAAACTGCACTAAGATGAATCAGAGGCTCCTTACCTGCGGTCTCAGGGACGCTGTTGTCTCATCTCAAGCCGCCATCAACAAGCAACAGTTTTAACTATTTCAAAAGAACGGAAAAGATCAAGGTCACATGTCTAGAGACAGCATTTGAGTTAGTCCCGCAGCTCATATAGAGAGAAAGAAAGCAGGAAAAAAAGTAAAACAAAACCACTTCCTGCAAGAGCAGAAGTGAACCATCTCACCAGCAGGCAACTTGCATCTAGAGGTTAGTGCAAAATTCTTCTGGATTGGAGAAGAAAACAGATTTCAAAGTATGAAAGAAGTTTCTCTGTGAAAATTGCAGCAAACAGGGAAGGTTAGCTTTTGCAGAAGGTAAAGATGAGGTTTAAAAGGAAATGCTGAAAGGAATTACGATTCTTAAGCCTTAAGACAACTTCCCTTTTCTTACCTTCAATGAAACCCTTTGAGTATTGAAATAAATAGCTTGCGACAAATCTGCTCTGCTATTTTGAAATATAGCTTTAGTAAACAGGACACTTACTGTACTGTTATCTAGATTAATATAGTAGCAAGTTCTGGACAATCAGAGAGTTTGCTACTAAAAAACCTGTAGTGACTTGTACTATTTCCTGGTACAGGTCAGACAGGCAAACACTTCTGTTTCTTTGATTTTCTGCTTTAAGACTGCTCCATGAAGCAGCCCTTGGAGAGGCAGGGGCACACATAGCTGCTGGCCTGCGTCACTTCCCACAGCATCCCATACCCCAATGGTCCCTCTCAGTCAGGGGCAACTCAGAGAACCACCAGATTCAGGCACAGCTCTGCACCTTCGGGACTCTGGAAAAGCCCCTTCCTCGTAAATGCCTTCATCAGCATCTGCCTTTTTTTTCTTTCAGCGAGGAACAACAATATCTTTCTGGTATTTCTAGGTCAGCTTACAAACCAGAGCAGCGGGGATTCCCATGCAGGGCAGGGCTGTGGTGCTGTGGGGACAGTCACGATGCTGGTCAGGCTGAAGAGCACTCTGGTAATGCTTTGGCAGAATAAGTGGATTTTTTTGGCTGTCTCCCCCAAAAAATTCCAAAAAGCTGCCATATGACCTGAGAAAAATCGTGGCCATCCTGATGTTTAGGGATTTGTCCTGACAGTGAGGTAAAATGAGCTTTGCTGACAGGTGGAGCTTTTGTAGAAACCCTGTCCCATCTGTACAGAGTTCCAACAACAAAGTGAACAAATTGGGTGCCGTAAAAGAAGATCCCATAGAATAACCCATGGTTGTAATAGAGGGAAATAAAGATAATGGAGAGAGCAAAACTATCCTAATGGAGACAGGAAACGAGGGGTGGGTCTCTGCCTGGACTGGAGCTTGGGAAGGCCTACAAGGGGATTGTGATGTATTTTACAAGGCTGCAAAGAAAAGACTGATTTGCAGGCAGGTCATTTCCTATTGCAGCAAGAAATAAGATGCAAGAGTGTTCCTGTAGAGAGGAGCTTTAGTACATCATGCACTTACTGAATCAGTGGGGAAGCAAGACCTTCAGGGCCTCAAGAAACTCTGAGAGTCCAGCAATAAACAGGGGGACACAGCCCTGCTGAAGGAATGGCAGAGCTGTTAGGCTACAGAGTGACCCTTTTATTATTATTATTCATTTTTTAGAAACATCTAAAAGATCCATTTCATGGCCAAAGATCTGATTATGCCAAAGCCCACACAAAGCCAGAACCAAGACAGTCCTTGTTTCCAAATGCTTCCTGTGTGTGCCGAGAGGCAGCACACTGGGACAGGCAGGAGAGGGAGCTGCACAGCACAACAGCTGCTCTGCACTGTTCTAGACTAAAATATCATTTCTTTGTAGACCCTGCATTTCAGGGATGTATTTTAAAGTTGGGCTTTCAGAATAAAAAAGTGAATTGTGTCTTTGAATGGTGATGAGGTGTTTCTCCCAGGTTTGAGGAGGTGAGAGAGCAATACAGTAATTTTCTGTAAACTAACCACTGCTAGTGCTTCAGCACCTGCAGCAGCACTAATTAACTGCTAACTCTTTTAAATGCAGTATATATTCCAACTAATTTTGCCATATGAAATAAATTTTAACTGGAAAATATATTGTAGCTGTGTGGATCTCAAGATTTTCCTCAAATAAAATAATTGGAAGCATTTTTACAGTCACAAAGTATTTGTGAGCAGTGTGGACAACAGAACTTCACCACTAAAATAATGAAAACCCGTCACCAAACCTGTAAAATGCTGCAGCAGAAGTTGCCTATGTTACCTGGTCCAAACCCTAGATTACTGGGGACATGACATTTTTCATGAAAACGTCTTTCACTGCACACCTAACATTTCACTCGAGTTGCAGACTGCGTCTGAGCTCCTTCACATCCATTTGACAGTATGTCAGCAGTGACAAAATTCTATAAAAGGATGGCAGCTTTGCATACAGCTCAAACTTATGCAGCACAAGCTTCCTGTGTGATCTCTGAAAGGCTGAAAATACTTTAGATGTGCAAAAAAAAAAAAAAATTTAAATATGAAAAAAAAAAAAAAAAAAAAAAAAAAGGTTTTACAAAATCTAAGCACTCGTTTAACCTAAGTAAAACTAGGCAGGAAACAGAAGCTGCAGAGACGCTACCTGGAGCAGATTGCTGTGCAATAGGTTGGCCCTCATGTTTGCTGTGCAAGTTAGAGATGGAGCATCATTTCTGAAGCGCTGATTTCTCGTCCCCGTTTTAGTGGGTGATGACGTCATTGCCTATGAGATGTGTCACCAAGCTGCTGAACATCCAGATTGCCTCATCTCATACCTCAGAGCACTGAGAATTAAAGCTAAAAAAAGCAGTTTTAAAAAATCACCATTGACTGAGGGTGCTGAATGCCCATCAAATGTTATCAACTCTGTTATAATGAGTTCAAGAGGTATCATACGCTTCCTCAGGTGCTTAAACAGCGATTCCAAGACTTATTCTGAACCAGCAGTCTCCTGAGGGGGAAAGAAAACTTGAGTTTTTTGTTGTTTTTGCCTAGTTCAGCCTTTACTCCCTCTTGTGATGACTGGCAGGCAGCCTGGTGTCTGGCTTGTAGAGCAGACACCCAGCAGCAAAACTAATTCAGTGGTTAAATCAAGCCATAACAGAGAATGCAAAACTGACAGCACACAGGCACAGGCCTGGAAGATCAATTGTGGTTGATCAATGCCTGGTTGCAGAAGAAAATAATTTTTTATTAATAAAAATGGCTAAAGTGCCAAAACTTTGCAAATCAATGGGAAAAACCCTAGGAAACTAGGAGATTACATGGTGATCATGGAATCATTGAATGGTTTTGTTTGGAAGCACCCTTAAAGATCATCAAGTTCCAGCCCCTTGCCATGGGCAGGGATACTTTCCACTAACCTAAACTGCTCCAAGCCCCATCCAACCTGGCCTTAGATAGCAAAAAAATTATTTTTTTCCCCCACATCTTTCACCACAGAAATGGCATTTTTCATAATTTTAGAACATTTAAAAAGGAGAAAAAATATTTTTGTCCACATGGCCAGTAATTCATATTCCTGCTCATAGCAATTGTTTGCTCAAATGCTGATGTCCATTCAGCAGCCATTATTTTTTTGCTACAAGAGCTTTGAATATTCAATCCCAGCAAAAACATTTCTGGAAGCACCTTTGTAGAACTTTCTTACCCTTACTTTCTTGTAATTTTTGTTACATTTAGTGTTCTATTTTTTATTAATGTCCTATTCTCCTTACATATGAAGAAGGCCATGCATGTGGCCGTGTAACAGCTCCAACAGCTCATAGCCCAAGTGAACAGCAGCCTCCAAAATCGCCTGCTTGGGCTATAAATGCTCATTATGTAGGAGTCTGAATGTAAATGTCAGTGTAAATATACAGTAATGGCTAAATTCACACAACCTTCTCAACCACAACTGGCCTTGCAAACACCCTGGTACCATCTTCCAAACCCTTTTACCCTGAGCTGACTTTCCCCCCAGATGATCCATTTTACTTACCATGGTCTTCAAAGTGCAAGAGGCGTTTTAACAAAATGGTCACAGGTGGTAGGATATAGATCTTTAGAGATTCTCCAGCAGTTTGATGTTGGCTCTATGGAAGGAGCATATGGGCTGTGACTTGAGGTCTAAAACCCAGAACATTCATGTTTTAGGAGAAAAATGATCTTGCATTAAATCACTTAATAGCAGAACCACTGAAGTTTTGATGACAGATATACTTTAGAAAGCTGCAGAGTAGTTTAGGATAGAACTCTCTGAACATTTACTTCCTAATAAACTTCTTTTTGCCTTAAAATGAGGTTTGGATTTAGGAATATCCATAGCTAAGAAAACAACATATACTGTTTGGTTTAACCTCATTATTTTTCAAGCTTAGTTACTGCTATATTTCATTGTTAAAGAAAAAAAATAGGACACTAAATTTAACAAAAACTACTGGGTAAGAAAGTTCTACAAAAATCCAGACTGGTCCTTTTCTCTCTCTTTCCCAAGTGTTTTTAGAGATCTTGCCATTTATTTTAAAAGCCAGCCTTGCCTTGGGCTATATTTAATAACTTAGAAAAGCCACTCCAACCCATTGTATAGCCATACTGTACTAAAAAAAGAGACAAAACCCCAGCATATGTTGATGCATTATGTAAAGACTTTCCTTGACAGGATTTAGTTACATGCGAGCTTGAAATGCAGTGTAAATGTATTTTCTGGAGTGCTAAAAGTACTACAATACCAAACTGCCAAAAAGGTGGTTTTACATCACACAATAAGGGACCTCAAAAGAAAAGAGAGTTGTGCACTCAGGGAGACAATATCTTGATCTATGAACCTATGATCAAGTCAGAGCTATAAAAAGAGTCAGTATTTTCACAGTGAAGGAAGAGTCTGGAAGGAATATGTCAGTCCTTAGCACAAAAATGTTTCTCCAGCCAGTGCTGTTTCTACCTCTACTAAAAGAGTCTCAGCTACCTGGTGAATAGTTTCTAGTGGAGAAAGTCCCAAGCCCTGTAAAATCCCACGCTGAGAATGAATGCAGAAGAAAGATAAGATGTTCTGAGATATTTTCTCCTTCTGCTTCAGCCTTTGAGCAAAGAAAAGTCTCATTTCTGCAGTACCAAAGTTCCCATTCACCAAAAATAAATAAATAAATAAACATAAGCAAACAGGTACAGAAGCTATTCACAAAAACAATGTGTCCCCATCAAATCTAGTGGAAATAGCATTGTTGAAGTCTTTTTTTGTCTCTTTCTAATAGAGGCTTTATCCAGGTGGCAGCTCTGCTCCCACCCTTCTCCCTCCCATGCTGCCATCCCAGAACAGTCTGGAGACAGAAAAAAGAAGGCAACAAATGCAAGGGAAAGTCAGTTGCAGGATGCCAAACTCCTCTGCAGACAGGTGAATGTCCTCTCTTGTGTCCAGAAGCTTCCAGGGGTGACCGTGCTGCCTGGAATGGACTGGAAAACAACAAAATAAATCAGTTTATCAAAGACTTGAAGCAGTTAGCTGAATTAATCAATTCAGTATGTCTGTGATTTTATTTGCTTATGTAATACACAGATCCTTCTAGTTTATGTGCATGACTCTACCCTATCGCCCTTTTCCCCAGCTCCCTCCTTCTGACAGGGAATTGCTGTATTCTCATAGGATCTGGGAGATGTCAGGAAATCAGGTTGTTGGTGAATGGGGGAATCCAGATCTTAAGAAGGAAAAAAGAAAAAAGGCATCTTTAGTGCAGCTTGTAACCACCAGGCTGAGTATTAGGTGTGTTTGGCTGTTTGCATTTCTTGGAAGACTTAGTCACAGCAGCCACCTACAGAAAAGAAGGATGTCCTTACTCAGAGCCCTTCAGCATATCTGTAGAAATACAGCAAATTTCAGCTGGCTCCAACCAGACAAAAATAGAAAACTGATAGCCCTCATTCTATAGCCCTTGAGCTTGTTCCAGTTTTTCAGTTCCTTTTAATTCTATAGTCTGTGGTCTCTTAAGTCATAGACTTCCTTTTCCCTTCTTTCTCAAGGCCACGCTGTCCTCTTTGCTCGGGTCCATGCCTGTAATATTGCTTTTTTTGGGTCCCTTTTTATTTCATTAACCTGGCAAGATTAATCGAGGCTCTCCTAAAGCAGGTACACAGCACTGCCATACCCCAATGCTGCGGTTACCTCTGTAGGTTTTCATGGAAGAATCACCTTCAGGCTACGACAGGAGGAGCCTGGAGCCATGTTTTACAACATCTCCACTCTTGCATGACGTATGTGTGTGGGTGTTTAGCGAAATTATTCCAATGCTAATTTCTTCTCAGCCAGAACTGGACCTTCTGAGCTGTGAGAAATGTTCATCCATGTCCATTATTTCCTTAAGTCCAGACAAGCTCTGCGACAGGACAAAGTGTATCATCAGCTAGGTAATTATTTCAGGAATATTTGGGATGTAGGAAAGTGAGAGAGGGAGTCTCTGCTGCAGCCTCTGTATGTTTATTAAGGCTTTATTAATTACAAACACTTCAGTCCACCTCCCCACCTGTGTTATCAATTCACCTTTATTTCAAGCTCCAGTTACCGTGACCCTCCTAATGCTTCTGAGCACAAAACCATTAAACATTAGGCCTGTTGGGAAAAAATATTCGCCATGAGGGTTTTAATCCTGGTTTATTCTTCCCTTGTAACAGGGTCTGCAAAACCAACTTGCACTCATTACTCATTTCTTCACAGAGCCAAGAGTTCTTTTTGATAACCTTTAACAGTGACAGTCGATGGAGGCACCAGCCCTTCTCCCCTTGTGCATAAGCTTGCAAATCTAAAATAGGGCCTTAATGAAAAAAAGTTTAAATATTATAACTCCGCAGTATATGTCATTATGATATATTGAATGCAAAGCAGCTGTTCCTGACAGATTTGGCATATAACAGGGGTAAAGTAATTTTACACAAATCATTATGTTCATTATATTAAATTAACAGATTAAAATTAGTCGGAGGTGTTTTGTAAGACCATCTTACCCACAGAACCCTTCATCCTTGTATTCTAAGAGGGTTTTTTTTTTTCTCTCCTCAATATTCTGTGCAGAGAGGACATAAATGCCCTGATCACTTGGAGCATAAGCCCCTAAATTCATGGCTGTTGAGCCTTTTCCTATATAAGCATCTGAAGAAAAGGTACTTAAGGGAAATAGAAAATGACATCATTTTTTTCCTGATCTTTTGAAGAATGATTTTTTCCCCCCATCCTACAGGAACAGATTCTGGACTAATTTTTCCTACCAAAGGCTTTAAAGTCTAAAATTCATCAAACATCTTGTCCTCAGAGACAATGTCATCCAAGTTCAAAGGATCTATAGCCCTGCAAAGCTGATGTCTTATTTCAGAGCTCATGCCTTTGTTTTCATCGAATGTTTGATTTCATCAAATTAAACCACTTCTTACACTCCCCATAAATGTGAAAAAAAAAAAATTAAAGGCAGAACCAAACCTCTTGATTCTCTGGAGAGGAGCACACATATACATACACATAGATGTACATGTATATCATATACATTAATTTTGTATGTTTTTCTGATTTTTTTTCAGGATAGATTTATTATATATATCATCAGGTTTTTCACATGCTTTTGAAGAGGCTTTGAATTGAAAGTAGTAGCCTTCCAAGACATTTGTTTTAATGATCATCATTATAATTAAGAGCATGCTTTTCATAACTAAATATAAAAAGAATTTTTTTCAAGTCAAGTCTGGGTCTGATTACTGATGGAGCAATTTCAAGATCTTTTGTTGAGAAGCATTTCAGTATTCATTCAGAAAAATGTCAGGAGAACAGACTTCAACATAGAACTTTGGTGATTCATACTTATTCTAGTATTTTATCACTTCAGCTTTAATACTCAGTTAAAGAGAGAAAGTTTGAATAAAATAAGAATACTAATGAAAATCAAGCAGTCATATGCTGCATCGTCTTCCACAGAATTTAGGATATTCCAAAAATTGACACATAGCTTTATCCTTCATCCATATCTGATACATAGCAATGCAGAATCTTTCATTTAGTAGTTAAATGTGAGAGAGTATTTAAATGTTGAGAGTAACTTCTTTTCAAAATTCAGTATATCTGTCACTGCTGTATTAATGCAGAAGAAATTTATCTTTTATAATCCAAGTTATTTCAAAATCAAATGAAACTTGAATGCTACAATGAGGTTTATAAATTCATTAAACTAATCTGACACTGAGCTACATTGAAACTAGAAGTCAAACAAAAAAATCAGGAATATAGTTTAGTGGTAGACTTGGCAGCATCAGGTCTATGGCTGAACTCAGTGACCTCAAAGTATTTTCCAACACAAATGATTCTGTGATTCTATAATAAGTGGGATTTTCACATCAGTTTAAAAATAAGGAAAAACCCACACTTTCAGGGTCAATAAAGAGAACTCAAAAGCAGGTGCATGTGGACTTTCACTCACAATTCCTCTAAATGAGACGTTCATCCGTTTTCTCTTCAAGTAGGAGCAGTACAGAAGAGTCCAGAAGCATTCTTAAAAACCAAGGTCCACATATTTACAAATTACCCAGTTGTAAGGTGGTTTCTGTATAAGAGGGTAAGAATTGGCAGCATCTCTTGTCTCATGGCCACGATGGTTTAAATTAGATATCACACGAAACAGCATCTGAGCATTTCGCACAAACTTTCAGCTCAGGTGTTAAAACTGCTTCCATGTCCTGTCTGAAGAATGAATATTTCTGAATATGGCCTTTCACCTCCCAGGTGAAAACTAAAATAACACACTCATTAAGAAGAAACAGGGTTTTATGTGCTTGACACACCCCAGTGAGTAAAAGAGAAAATACAGGCAAAAAAATTACAAGTGTGTTTCTGTTGAGATTCATTAATGACATTGAGAAGCTCCCAGTTCTTAAAGCCTCGTGCTCAGGTATCGATGGGAACTATGCAGATGTCCACTCCCAATTACCTTTGGAAAAGCCACCCCACCCCAGGAAAACTGGGGCACCAGGAACATCCTTGGAGTAGCGAAGTCGCAACTTGAACTCAAGAGGCTCAATTTGGCTCCTGCTGCCAAAATTGTGGGGCAGCCCCCACCCCACTACACTTCATGAATATCTTCATATTTGTACCTTGTACAGGGATGATACAGCTGTCACTCACTTGTATTTCAGACGAAGGGGTCTTGGTGCTGTTTGCCCCCACGCTCATTTCAGAAGCCTGTATAAATCTTCCCCCACGTGGGAATCATTTTGAACATATTGAATAATGATTTTTCTATGTCTCTCCCACTTTGATGTAGCCTCTGAGGAGAAAGAACTATCCTGGATATACCTCTTGGTCATGTTTTAACAATTTGAGGATCGCTTCAAAATTCTTCAATAAAATGAAAGGTAAAAAAAAAAAGAACAGCAGAATTCAGTTCAGTTGATAAGAGGCCCCATCCCCCCCCCCAGTTACAACGGAGCAACTTTTTGAACATATACTTTAAATTCACGATTCGTTTCTTATTTTTAAAGCTATATTTTATCATTTGATTAATTGCTTAAAACTGTACACAAAGATAAAGGGAACTTTGAAATTCATACCTTGGAGTATTAACATGTACTCAGGACTAGATGTAAATGTCAGAGAGAAAAAAGATCTAATGAACTCTTTATTGGTGAAATACAGTATTGCAGCTGCCCAGAATTTTAAAAGGTTTGTAGCCAGCTCCAAAGCCAAATAACTACAGAAGTTTACTTACAGGACTCTCATTCAGCATTTCCAATCTCTTCTTCCAGGGTTCTTTTAACATTAATAAAATGTCCACAGAAAAAAATAACAAAAAGAATAAAAGTGCAACCACAGAAGAATTTTTCTGTCTAGAAAATTACACTACCATAAGTTTTCTTTTTCCCTGATGTCTTCTCTGCCATAATAATGGTTTCAGGATTTAAATCCTTTGCTGCTATTGTGACTTCAAAGCCTTAAAACTGCAATTGAATGAAGTAGTTCATCTGTCATTATTCAAATATGAAGCAATTATGATGAAATAAAGATAGAATTCCATTGAGAAACACTCCAATCAATTCTCACTTATATTTAACTAGAAACATAAAACGATGCTTAGAAGAGTAAGTTTAGGTAATAAAAACTCGGGATATAAAATGTATGAATTACTGATCTATAACTTACTCATTTCTGAATAAGCTGTCTAAATATATTTCACAAATATTGACAAAAGTTTAAGCTTACGATGCAAAACTGTCTCTCAGCTGGTCTCAGAGAGTGGGTAGCTTTTCAGAAATATATTTGCACCAGTTTGAGCGCCCAGAGGTTCAGATGAGAACCTGCAGAGGTTTTTGGGGATCTCTGGCCAGGTCAGCTCCCTCTGAAGTGCGTTTTATAGGTGGGTATGGGAAATAACACACCTACCTCAGCCATGTCTTCATTATAACAGTGATCATGGCGCTGCTGGGTGAGTGGTTGGACTTGATCTTGGAGGTCTTCTATAAGCTCAATGATTCTGTGTCTCAGGGAGAGGTAATAAAGTCAAATATTTGTGTTGCTGTTTTGATGCTGACACATCCTGTCAGGCCCCGCTGTGGATTTAGCCCATAATGCTTATTTTCACCTTTGTGAACCCAACCAAAGCCCATCCCTACCCCAGAATTTCACAGGGAATTCCCACCTGTACCTAGTTCTGTTTGGGAATATCTAACATCGGTTTAAAAGTTAATTATTTTGTTTTAGTATCTTCCATCCTTTCTTGCACCTTTCTCACTTAATCTACCAATTTGTAATAATTTGCTGGTAAAATGAAATCAAGGTGGGTTCTGCAGTTGTCAGCCGAGGACATCCAACATTTTGGGGTTTAAACTCTTCAAATGAGCCACATCCTTCCCATTCTCAGTCATGCCACAAGCTCAGATGAAAAAATTACTATGTCGTGCCTTTTTCTTCACTCAGAGTGTACTGTTCTTTTGGAAAACAAAGGCATCCTTTTCTGCTTGTGGAGGAAGACTTTGCCTTGTCTTTGGTGTTTCCGTGGCAAAACAGGGTTAAAAATGCACAGATGGATCCTATAGTATTTATTGCTCATCTTTTCGACAGTTGCAGTGAGCTTAAGAGCTCTGTACGTTTTTAAATTTTATTGTGCTGAAAAAGATCACACACAACCAGGGATCTGCATATTCACATTTACCTTCATTTTGTAGGCATTTTCTCATCCTACCTGGGTATCAATTTTCTGTCATCTATAGATCCTCATGTCCTTCAGTTCAATTTGAAAAATGTAATTTCTTCAGACAATCCAAGAACAAAATGTTATCACAATTAGAAAGCAGTGGTACTTAATATTGAATTTTAAATCAGAGATGTAACTAGCAAGAAGCATGCGGGGTATATACAATTAATTATTTCACACATAATTATTCCTGATATTACTCTAACTGTGATAACTTAGAGCATTTGAAAAAGTAGACTGCAATATTCTTTTTTTTTTCACAGAAGCTCTTTCCCTTGATATTCTTTTGCTAAATAATATGTAAAATACTGACACCTAATGTTAACTTCCAGTATTATTCATTTTGCAAAACTTTTACTTCAAGTAGGGAAAGACCATGTGAAACTGGTGCTTACGCTGCAATTTTGTTTCAGTAAAATAAGTAAACTGCAATATAGTTTTCCCTCACTTTTTGGAAATAATTTTCTCAATTTATATGTATATACATCTATAAATGCAAGGAGCTTTTAGGTTTATCATCACAGCTCACAGGTAAAATGAGCGAGTAACATAAAATTGAAATAAGTGAGTTTCGATGCATGGAATTTAATCAAATCCACCAAATGGAACACAAATACTTATTTGTAAAGTCAGTATTTGTACCTGTAGCTTGAAATGATACTAAAAGACAAAATACTATCAAAAATTTATTATTAATCTGTTAGTCTTTGAAACCTGAGCTGCATATATTTAGTACTTTACCTACTACATAGTTCGCTGTCTTCAGCCAGAGACACAAAAACTTATTTTCCCAGTTTGTGAATTAAAAGCAGATCTCAAACTTCACAGAAATCACTGTTGATCTCCCCGTAACTACCAAGACAGCTCATCTAAACCTGATGTCTAGATGCTATTTAGAAAGAGATTTTGGGATTCTTACTCCTCTGGGTTTTGCTACAAGACAGTTCAGCTGATATCAGAGTAAGATATTTTACAATACGACCTAGATCCAGATCCGGATTTGTATTAAGCTTGCCTGACTTTATAGGGAAGGCATGAGGGACTGTTGGCACTTGTACCCAGGTGCTGCAAAGGCACTGACACTGACTTAGACCCCTTTTCAACACTGTGAACCTGCACATTTTTATATTCAGTGCTTTTTCATCAACTGTCACTTTATGGAAAATGGTCCTTTTCTAAGATCCTGTGACTTGACAGATAAAGTCGCTGAGCTGCAGGTGCGAGGATAAAAATAAATCCACAAAAACACAGATACCTGGTCTGCAACACAACGATCCAGTCTCAGCTGAACTGAGGAGAGATGACGTTGGTGTAATCAAAACCTCTTGAGACAGAGCTTTCCAACTGATTAACACTCCTGTGCTGTTCTTTGTAACAGTATTCTGGTTGAAGAAGCTCTTCTTACTCTTCACAAGGGCTAAAAACACCAACAAACGCTGTACTTGCCGTTCTTTCAGCTTTCCCCTGCACATTACAACCAATGAAATAGGTGTTATTGCAGCAAGGACTTTAAAACTAGCCGTCTTAAGCGAATTTTGGAGAACAGGTAGGTGCTGTGAAGGCCCTTAGGTTTCCTTGTGCAGTGGGAGATGCTCTAAGGGTGTGAAAATTTCCACCAGTAAAAGTGGCTGTAAGCAAAACTGGAGAAGACCTCACTCCCCCTAAAATCCTTCCTCACCCTTGAAGCAGAATAAAAAGTATCATAGAATCAGAGTAGTTTGAGCTGGAACGGACCTTTTAAGAGTCATCTAGTCCAAATTCTGTGCCATGGCAGGGACATCTAGAGCAGGTTGCTCAGAGTCCCATCCAACCTGGCCTTGAATGTTTCCAGGGGTGCATCCACCACCTCTCTGAGCAACCTGTTCCAGTGTTTCACAACCTTAATTGTAAAAAACTGCTTTGTTATATCTAACCTAAATCTGCCCTCCTTCAGTTTAAAACCATCCCACCTTGTCCTATCACATCAGTTTGTCCCTGTCTTCATTATAGGCTCCCTTCACATATTGAAGGCACTGCTGGATGCAATTTTCTGAGTGTTTCATACCAAAAATGAGACTCATTGAACATCATTCAGAGAGGAAGTTTCAGCTGATTCTTGGAAAATGCTGTGTGAGTAGCTATAGACTTTAGGGCTTAATTGCCAATTATGCCAAGGTGTTATTTATGCCTTAAAACAACATTGGATAAAGAGTTGGTGAAATGTAAGCAGTTTTTCTACACTGCTTTTGCCTGCCTGGTGCAAATCTCTGTAAAAATTCGGGCCACACGGTAAGTTAACAATGAGATATTTTGATGCTGCTTAAAGAGCTCAGGGTACATTTTGCCTAATCCGAACTAAGCCTCACTAAAGCTGCAGGGAGGGCTCATACAGCCCTTCATGCTGCCTTACAAAGGTCTACAACTGTTCTCAGCTTTCTTCAGCTCCTCCCCTCCAATATGACTACCTAGAAAGATAAAATGGGGTTTTTTGGCCAACTGTACCACCACAAAGAAGGTATCTGCAATGTAAATTCATTCTTCAATTAAACCAGAATTTCAAAATATTGGGCCCTTTGAAAAACTCGGTGTGCAGCAGTCAGGAGTTTTGAAACAACTAATTGTTCAACTTTTACTTTTCAAGTATACCCTCTACTTTAAATAGAATTACTAAATTAAAAATGTAAATTGGACTGTATCTTCTAACAGTTGGTGATTTGTCTAGTTTCCACATTTTATTATGCATAACTTTTATAATAAAGAAGGGATTTTTTTTCATCCCTGTTCTAGTTGATAGCAATTCTTCCATGCTTCTCAAAGCTAATGTAATAAAACTACATAAAATGTTTAAGAAAAGCCCCATTAAAATATACAAAGCATACTAATTCATGGAGTCAAAGTCAAAGCTGAGTGGATATACGAGCTTTAATAAAACTATGTCTGTTGTAAATAACTATTCAAGCACAGTCATTTTTTTGCAAATTGCATGGGATATAGCTCGGTCTACTTGAAGCAAAGAATCGCTCAGCAGGATAAATGCATCTTAGTCAGAAATAGATTAAAAGATACAGCTGAGCCATCAATAAGAACCAGATAGCACAGTATTATTTGCTGTTTGTTTTGAAGATGTAATTGCAGATCCGAGGATTTCAATAAATCTGTGCACATCACGGAAAGAATTGTAGAGAGGAACCGGGGCAACACGAAGAGCGTTTGGTTCTCGCATGTCACACTGCAAAACAGAGAGGGAACATTCAGTAAATTCAGGTCACTTCATGTTTATCTGTCAGGCTTTATTTTTAAATGCCACAACTTGTCTTCAAGGAAGAATGACTGGACTGACAAAGAGGCAAATATAAAAGCTTTGAGCTCCTCAAGCAACTTACAGTGAGAAGCACGATTGTGAAGAACTTAGTAAGAAGAGTAGTGTTTTGCCTAAAAAAAGGGTGCAAAGCTCAGGATTGGCAGGATTCTAGCAGTGCCATTGCGGGCTTCAAACCAGCCATGTAGCCCCAAAAACTACCTTAGTGCCTACAGCAACTCAGAGTTGAAAAGGCACACAGCTGATAAAAAAAACCCAAAACCACCAAACACAAAATACCCCATTCCAGTATGTGAGAGTGTCTTGTTCTAAAGGTACAAGTAATGGCACAGGCATTGCAGTATTTTTCTTCTCCTCTCTGTGATTTTGAACATTTTCCTGAATATAATAATCTCTCCTATTTGAAAAATATCACTGCATTGCAAATGCAAGCCAACAGTGTGAGACCCCGTGGCCTCTTAAAAGCAGGAGTTCCTGGAATTCCCTGGCAGCACCAAAGCAGCAGCATACATAACCTAAAAGAGGTGTCCTTTGGGGAGACAAGTCACCAGCAGAAATAAAACTGATATCTCATTTATATGGCATTATGCTATCAGTTCACCTCCCAGCACATCTAAATCACCCAATGTATGGCCCTAAATTTTGCCTTTATGCTTTTGGAGCAGTGCTCGATGGTAACTGTGCCATTACATGGAAGTGCTGCTCAGTGGCTTCTTTTCCTGAGTGCTAAAACACATCTCTAAGGAAATGGCAGCTTTTCCACTGCTCCATCTCGATGCCTCAGAAAGCTTTTGGCCATTTGTGGATCAAGAAGGTGACTGATGTAGGTTCAGAGTTCCTTGTCACGTATCTGTAGGTGTGCCTCCCATCCTAGTGCACCCATGATACAGCTCTAACCTCAGCACTGACTCCAGAGCTGCTGGATATAAGTCAACAGTGAAAGGGCAATATAGAGTGCAACAAATAATTTATAAAATAACTCTATGTATTTGATTGTTTGCACAAGTAAAAAATTGAAGATGTAAGAAACTGTCATCACTCCTAGGGGGCTTTTGCCTTATATGAGACTATATTTGAATAAAAGTAGATTAATATTTTTTACTTATTAAGAAGATGAAGTTTGATTTACTCACAGCTACTCCTCTCTTCTCCAGCTCTTTAAACACAGATTTGATTGGAAGGGAAAATGACAGAGTGAGTTGGCATCCTCTGTCCTCAATCCGAGATGGTGTGATTATTCTTACAAAGGGCTTCTCTGGATTTGTTTTATCCTCACTGTAGTGATGTTTTATCAGGTATTCCAAGTAACCGGTGAGCAGAACGGATTTCTTCCTCAATGCTTTAATCGTAGTTTGACTAAAAACCTGTAATGATTTGAAATCATTCGAATGAGAACATGTTCCTGTAGAAAATGAAAAGGAAATAAAGAAAGACTAAAAGGGTGACAGATTTCTCTGCACATTATTGCTGGTATTAAGTAGTAATACCAGACAGACATTTTACATAAACATGGCAGGACTGTGCTTTGGAAAACCCAGGATGATGCTATGCTTTAGACAATGACAGATATTTGTGCCTACTGTTAAAAAGTTTCATACACATCTATGTCTGCGTAAATGAACTTGCACAAAAAGCCAATTTGCTAAGAGAGCATTTATCTGCATGTCTGAAAATGAGCCATAAATCCTCTATAGATGCAACTGTGCTGCATGTAACTCAATATCACATGAAAATTTTTCCCTGTGTGTACCTTTAGTACAGACCTTATCACTCTCTACAACTCCCTGAAAGGAGGGTGTAGCCAGGTGGGGTTTGGTCTCTCCTCCCAGGTAACAAGTGTTGGGAAAAGAGAAGACTGGCTCAAGTTACACCAGGAGATGTTTAGGTTGGATATTAGGAAGAATTTCTTAACTAAAGGGGTGGTCAAGCATTGGAACAGGCTCCCTGGCAGGTATCACTGTACCTGTAAGTGTTCAAAAAACATGTAGATGTGGCACTTGAGGACATGGCTTAGTGGTGGGCCTGGCAGTGCTGGGTTAATGGTTGGACACCATGTTCTCAGAGGTCTTTCCCAAACTAAATGATTCTACCAGCAAAATCCAAGGGCCAAGACTGTAACATCATGACTGGTGTACAAATCCTTGCCGTTGAAAGCACAAAATGTGTACTAACATATTGACTTTATAGCTTTAAGTCCTGTACAGGCTCCCTCTCTCCTAGCCCACATGAAGAAAAAAAAATTCTTTTTCAGTAGCTCTGTGCTCTTGCACAGTACAAGAACTGGTGAGCTTCAGACACTGAAAATATCATGAGAGGTGCAAAAAATGACTGCTTGAAAATGGCAGTGCTGTTTGGCCACACAAACAAGATCAGAGTGGTAGAGGAATTTGGGAGCAGAAGGTGAGACAGCTTCTTCTTTTGCTCTGGAAAGGCTCTGTTACAGGGAACGATGGAATATGCAACCCCAGAAATAATTTACCCCTGCTGTCCTCAAACCTTCCCTTTCCTTCTTCCGATGGAATTGGCTGCAGGGGAAAATGACAAGATACAGACATGCGAGTGCCCAATAGCCACTTCAAATTGCATCCTGGCACATCAATGCAAGCAGAGGACAGTTCTCTCTCTGCTGACTGCAGCTGCAAATCAGAGGCAAGGCAGTGCCCTGGATGAAAGTCCATGATCTTCACTCTCAGGAAATCCCTGTTTCACACTACAGAAGTAACAATTTTAAGATTACTTATAACCTGGAAAAGCGTAAAGAGAGGCACCTGAGAAATCCTACTCAAAATACAACAGAGTCTGGTTTCCAGCAGCATCTGGGAATTATGCTTTTGTAGAACATCCCAAGTCTCACTCCCTGATGCTATCACAGGCACTAGATGTTGCACAAAACCAAGAACCCCCGCATTTGTGTTTGAGAAATAAAATATGGATGCTGTAAGACAGACTTTGCAAGGGAATTAAAGTGACAGGGACCAGAGCCACCAGCAGTCAGAAGCTGCACAGGTCAACAAAAATCTAGAGGTTCTTCCCTCTCCACCCAGGCAGGCAGAGCAAACACAGGACTGTTCAGTGCATTACTAGAGGGAAAACAGAGACCTGCCTCCTATTCCTCCAGGATTTGCAGGAGTATGAGGGATGGATCTCCTTAGGCTGCATGCAAAAATCTGTTTCCACAGGCTTTGTGCAAGGAGTATTTGGTCTCCTGGGTGAAATTTTTGAAAAAGGTCTTTAAAATGTGTCTGTAGAGCGCTCCCCTTTTTTCCATAAAAGGCAGCAGCTAGTGCCATAACAGTCACTTTAAGCATTATTGAGGAATAACATCCATTAACACTTGCAGTTTTCATTGTTTCCATTGGAAACACTGCCTTCTGCTTAATGTGTCCCAGTGAAGGTGGCATGCAATTTCACTAGCCATCTCTTGCCAGACATGAAAACTATTTTGTTTCCCACTGTATTAGAGCAATTAGCACTGGGAAATCCTGGCTGTGCCAAAAGGTAATGTGGGCAGGGAAAGGGGAGGCGATGGAAACTGCTCAGCCCTCATTGTTCGAGGCTCCCTGCAGTGGGCTAAATGACACCAGCCCACACAAACCCGAGCAGTGACAATCTGGGTCATAGCAGAATAGCTTTCAGCTTATCTCAAAGGTCACATAAAGTTTAAAACAATATATTGGATGTTTAAGGACTAAAAAAATAAATTGTCAGGCGGAACAAGAAGCATGGCTGTGCCCTTTGCAGTCCTTCAGCATTGCGTGTAGGATAGAGAATAACTGGCAATTTTCTGACTTTGTTTGCTTAAGATGCTGTTTTTTCAATAAATACAGAAGAGGGATGTGGACACTGCCCTTTGTTCCAGCATCAGCTCAGTCATTCCACTAAAATTAATGGAATGCTAAGCAGAAATAAATTTCTGCCATTTATGCTGGCAGCAAAACCTTGCTACCCAAGGCTGCCTTGAAAACCAGCTTAAGGATGATTTTATAGCAGAATAATATACTGCATATAGCAGGTAAATCTGAGTAACACCACCTTTTTGAGCCACAGAGACCCAGCGTCCTGATTTCATGGGTGAACCATCCTTTAGAGAAATGCTGGAACATCTTGATGTGAAACACAGATGTTTGGGGAACAGCTCCATGCCCTCAAAGAGGGATAGGCTGTGCTCTCCAAAGCGGATCAGAGGCTTTCAGCACACGGATCACACCTTCAGAGAAAAGGAGGAATTAGCTCTGTATGGCAGGACTGCCCTTCCCACAGCCACAGTGTCAGTGATTCATGTACAGATAGGTCAGACATGGGGCTCTGCTCCTTTGACCACCAGAAAACTAATGATTCTATGAAAAAAAAAGGCTGGAGCTATGCCAAACTCATGAATTGCCCTTTTAGGAAACACTTGCAGAGAGCTTCTGTCTCTTCTGTTTGTAACCAAAGGAAAAACGGGTTCCCTGAGCCATTGGATCAGTTGATCCAGGACACCCAGGATACATAATTTTCTTTCATAAAGGATATAAGTCTGCTTTGCTCTTGGAATATATGAAGCAGCAGCTCTGAGTGCAACTTTTCAGACCTACACGATTCCTTTGTAGGAAGATGCTGAGCAGAATCCTTCCCATGAGTAGCACTGAGACAAGGCACTGGTGGACTTGGTGATCTCAGAGACCTCTTCCAAATTTAATTATTCTGTGATTTTGAGCCCTGAATATTTCCATGGGATAAAGGTGCTGTTTGTACTGAGTCCCTAAAAGCAGGAATATGCAATGCTAGAGTTCAGGTTTGGAGGTGCAAACCTCAAATACTCTGCATCCTCAAGCAGAGTTTGTGAGAGACACGGAGATGTGAGCATATTCATTAAAGCCCTTGGTCTCTCAGGGCTGTGGGGTTATTTTGTTTGCTTTTCATTACTTCTCCCCTTCAATTTTCAAATATTTCACAGATTTATTTAAGGGAGACAGCAATAATACAAGTAGCATTCATTAAACATTTTTATACGCCTAAATTCAGGCTCAAAGTAAAGCAATTACTTACCTCTAAACTGGCATGCAGAGCACAGACCAGTAAAATTGGAGGATTTGATAACCGGAATCCATTAATTCCTTCACTTAGTTGTAATTCTGGAAAATGAATAACTTATATTAGTGTTTTTGATTTCTTCATTTTAATGGATTGGACCTTATCTTGAAGTCTGTCCTCACGCAGTAAAATATTTCCCTAATGTGGCCCGTAGGAACAGGTCATTAAAAGGAAATAGTAATCTATTCCCAGCTAATACTTTCAACTTCGAGAGAAGCCCAATTTTATCCAGCAGAAGACCTCATTAGCAGCTTCATGGGAACCAGAGAACTGCAATTAATTTGTTTAAATGGTGTGTGTTAAAACCACCTTTACACTTGAATCTCTTTTAAGGCTAGCACGAGGCTGAGAAATTCCAAGTCAGCAGAGGCACGCTCACGCCGAGCAAGGAATCACGTTCCTTAACTTTATTGAGCTGACGAGACACATGGGAGGCTGCATATGCAGCTAAGTGTAGCTTCAGGCCATGTAGAGGGGTTGCCTAGACTTTGGGCTGTGAAATTTCACAAAATCTATTTAATAAATCTACAAAGCCTCACTGTAAGTTCTGTGTCACCATTCATGTTTCACGCTCCAGTACCGGGGCAGGATGCGGCGGAGGAAATGCTTTTCGCGCACAGCAGACCGGCTAATTTTATAATGCCCAACATCTCCCCCTGTAAACTGCTCATGGAAATGAATAAACAACGTTTTTCTTCTTCTAGCAGTATTTCAAGGCAATTTGTGTCTCCTGCTGGCTTTCCATAGTGCCACTCTCTTGCATTTAGTCTGAAAACAAAGAGCAGACTGAGGCTATTAGAGAGGTGCTCTCCAGCCAAAGCCACATCAACAGGCGCCACCACAGAAAATTAAAAATATATTAAAAACAAAACAACCAATCAAACCAAAAAAGCTCCTTTCTCATCCTGATCCCTCAGGATATTCTCTCTGCCATAGTTTAAGCTGGAGCAGTCTAGCTGTCAGATTTGGACAGGAGTCCTCATTATGTGTTGGGACAAAAAACACTTCACTATTTCAGAGCAGGTTGGTCTTACAACCCATCCTTCCCTAGTGCAGGAAATTTGGAGATGCTGAAACATTGGTGGGATTTCATGACTTATGCCAGCTTGCCTTACCTTTATTTATATAATTTCTCATTAATTCCAGTGGAACTAATGCTGAAGAAAGATATTACTCCAGTGAATGATAGCAGACCCTCGCTGCTCAGAGACTTACGAATTTAATTCACTGAGATACTTTGAAAGTTTCATCCACATTCTGCACATCCAAATGTCTGCATTTTGAAGGTATTTCAGCAAAATATCTAGGAGCAGACAGTCAAACCCTTATGCCTACACATAAATTTATTCCAACATTTCTTTTGTTGACTCCACTGCATTACATATTTGGGATGAGTTTAGTCTAATGCCTTTAACATAAATGAGGAAATGCCTGTCCTTTCTTCTCAAACTGCTACAAAAGTGAAGCTGGTTATATAGAAATAAATCAAATAAGGTAAAATTGAGAGTCTATAAGTACATACTGTTTTCCATGAAGAATCGTGTTTTGAAGTCATGACCCCACCAGCCGATTAGCCTAAGATTTTTTAAAGAAAATAAATTAATAGAAAACTTAATATCTTTTAATTTAGATTTGAGTGTTAAGAATTATATAAGATTAAGCAATATATACTTTTATAATAATACATTTTATTTCTAACAATGACATAAAAATGCAATAAATTAAATAAAGAGTTAGCACTAAAAATTTAACATTACCATTTGACAATTTCTCTTTTACTGCAAATGATAAAAAACACCACATCTTTCAATTAACTATTGATTTTAACAATATCCATTCTCTGTGAATTCACTTCACAAAACAAAAAATAGCACAGAAATATTTCCACCGTTTGGTTCCAAGGCATTAAATTCAAACCATTCTCCCTCTGCTCTTAAACTTAGTTTAATGTATATTGAAAGCTAAATGGAGTTATAAAATCTGCCTTAGTTTCACCACGGAAAGGACTTTTTGGTGAACAGCAAGCAGACAAGAGGACCTTGGAAAGAGAATTGTGTGGGCATTGCCTTGTCCTTACAGTGAGACCAGTGTGAATACTGCATACACTTTTATTCTCCTGAAGTAAACTTATTATTCAAAAAACTTTCTTTAAAATAAAGCCCAAACCACTTTAATGCAATATGCCTTTTTTTAAGATCATCACCAGAAAAAACAAAAAAATAACATACAATTATTTAAAAAATAATGTGTCTGAGCTTAAACATTCAAATGACACTGCATTAACTCATATTTAATGGAAAATATGCCCAAGGACATTGCTATAAACAGTTTTCTAAAGCAGCTGGATGTACTGGATCACCTACTGCCAGGGCACTGCAGATAAAACCAATGTTGCAAAATCAGGGAGTCTCTCCCCACCTCCCTTGGGTTCTCCACTTCTTAACTCAGCACACAGTGATATCAGTGATTAATAATGCCAGTCCTACTTGAGATTTCCCACGTATCAATGCTTTTACAATATCAAGGAGTCACCATCACAGACTCCTTCCAGGACTTCTCAGCTCTGCAGGACCGGACATATTGGACACCATTTCTGCCAAGGCTTTGCTCAGTTTTCCCTATGCCAGATAGCAAAGTCATTAGGAGTGGAGCCTGGCAAAACTTGTAATGACAAAAAATCTCTATGTAAAAGTCACAGTGGATCAGCCTTCCTGGAGGCAAACAGGGAAAAGAAAGTCACGGGCCCTCCCTACAGCAGGAGCATTTTGCTGTTTGCCTAAAGGAGCTGAGCTCTGCAGAATTCAGACCACATTTGAGTTACAAACTTGTTATATGAATACTGCAGAGTGTAAAATAAAGTAGTTCGTATTTCTGTATAACAACACAGGTTTTATATTTACTTCTGTGAGCTGCATCTGAACGGAGGCTCTACAGAAAAGACATGGTTTTTTTCTTTATTGCTGCATGATGTTTTTATTATTCTAAGAGCCATGAAAATTAATAATGCAATATACATCCATTTTAAATGAGATATTACATTGCCAAAATGAATACACCCCAAATAAAGCACTATGGAGCATCTGCCCAAGTGACTCAATTGCTGATACTTTGAATCATAAAAGATATTTCAGTTATTTTATAGGAACTCTATAACATGTAGACAACATTGTACTGTAACCCTGAATATTGTATATTCCTGCAACAATCTGCTTATATCAATGGCACACACATTCTATGAATTTCAAAAGTTTTAAACAGAAAAAAATCCATGGGAAATAAAACATCTGGACTAATAGTCTGTGAGGAGGAGGAAACAATACAATGTTCCACTTGGACCACACCCGAAAGTCAAAGACAAAATACAGATCAATCAGATCATTACCGAGATCAGGGCTGATGAAAAGCTCTCTGGTGGCACTTCAAATGTTCAAAACTCGCTAATTCTGAAGTTGGCTTCAACCCAGATCTCAGCTGCAGCACCGCAGAGGCAACTTGGAAAGTGAAATTTCAAAACTTTTCCAAAATGACAGAATGAAGGATTTTTTTTTTAAAGACAGTTTTAGATGTCTTGCCCTTTCCTACCATAATCTGACAATTTGATTTTCCTCTTTTTTATTTTTTCTCTTTTGGCTGTTCTAGAACTTCAGAGGTGTCACTGCAGGATGCGCACTTTGAGGCAGCTCTGGTCCTACACTCTCATTGATCTAATGGTCCATATGGATGTCACGTTATTTGACATTTAAGTTGACAGGCTTCAAAGCATGGAAATTAACAAAATCTTCACAAATTATAGCAATTTGCTGTTTACAATTTTCTGTGAAAATTTTGAAATGAAGGTTGCCACTGCTATGCCAAATTTCAACCTGTTGTGATGGGAAAGAGCTAAGGTGTTAAACCCCAAACATAACGCTTTATAAATGCTCACTAAAAATAATAGGCAATAAAACTGCACATTAACTTAGTGCAGTAAGATTTCTTATTAAAGAGCTGTTACTCTGCATGCAAAGTGAGCATTTTGAACCACAGTCACCCTTTCAACCGTTCCTGCTTCAAAAACAAAGGCACCAAGGTTTAAATGGATTCTGAATTCCAAACCATAGCTTTTGGCAAAATACATAAGGTAGAAGGCTCTGAAAAGCCACATATAATGTGCTTGTGATTAAAAACACCTTAAACATGTTAGCAATGGGCCTGTCAAGTTACATGCTTTCCTTGACAGATAAAACCCATTGTGGGAAGCATGTTAAAAACCAGTGTCTAAGGAGATAAAGGTCTAATTTAGCAAATGTTCCACTATAAATTTTAGAATGCAAATTTATCCAAACTAAGCCCTTAACACATCACTAATCAAAATTGTTATCTCAGTGATGGATAGCTTGTGGTTGCAGCATCCTGCTGCTAGTCCCAAGTACCCCCAGCAGCATCCCAAGGCTGCTCACTGAACATGCTCCTGGAACACCTCCACAGAGAATCTCTCTCCATCCTGGAGCAAAAGCATATATGAAATACATTGCAAAATCGTGCTAAAAAGAGATTAAATTAGTGCCAAACTAGCTGTGCCTTTTTCTGCAAGGTGAGCATGTTCTTACAAGCCCCCTTCTGTTAGAAAATAACTTTTAAAATAGATCCATTCTATGCCTCAAATAAAACCATTGCAATCATGGAATGGTTTGGATTGGAAGGGACCTCGAAGAGAGCCTCTTTCCAACCCCTGCCATGGGCAGGGACACCTTCCACTGGACCAGGTTGCTGAAGGACCCATCCAACCTGGTCTATGTCCTCACAGTTTGATAACTTTGAGCCTTTCCCATGGAATTATGCAGTTTCCAGTCTTTGCACAGAATTTTTACATGCGCCACATAAAATTTAAAGCAAACTGTTACTAGCTCGGCTTCATGAAGCAAGTAAGAATATAATGAAATATTGCTGAAAGGTTTTCAAATTCCTCATTTCTTTTTACCCCAAAATGTTCTCTTGTTTTACAAACCAATGAACAAAGGTTTGCTGGGCTGGAAAATTACTGCAGAAAGGAACAGTATCCTCTTATTTTGTCATACTCTCTTTAAGGACATTTACACCAGGGAGCAATCCCTTCAATAAGTATTTTTATTTAGCTCATTTTCCTCCTTCATATCTGTCTGCATTAGACTGAAGCACTGGTTGTTCATAACTTGAGTCACCTCGTTTGTAGTTGCATTAATGATGCAGGAGTGCGGGATATAATGATGGTGATGTATGTGCAGTGTAAACATCAAAGAAGATCCAGTTAAAGAACACAGAAAAAATACAAAAAAAATTTCCTTTGACCTTTGCTTCGGCGTTACAGATGATCATGCTACTCATTTATAATTTACAGCCTGGAGCAACACGGGTCTCATTTCCCTTCTCAGAAAGAAAGGAAGGCAGAAACTCTTGAGTAGTGGTACAGAAAACAGGGAAATACCACTAATGTGGCCCAGCTTTTACAGTCCAGGGCAATGTGCTGGAAGTATCCTGTCATTATATTGTGTGAGATAATCATTTCCCATCCAGGGGAAGGCAAGTTGAAAAGCTTCAGGAATACAGTGTGAAATCTGTAATACTTGATTTTACATCTTCCAGCTTCCCAGGGCGTGGAGCAGTTTGTCTGCTCTCCCTTATCACGTCACAAAGCGGGCTGGAAATTTCATAGCCATTATTTAGATTATATTAGGGGCATACACCAGCAAAGCATGTTATGCTTATGAAAGGATGGATTAAGCCAAATCATAAACAGGCAGTTTTGGGGCAGGCTGTGTCCGCAAAGCAGCTGATGTAACTGCTGGGTGGCAGCTAAGCTCTTCATTCACACATTGCTTTAATTTTGCAAAAGCATCCAGGTGTTGCCAAAGATTTGTTTGATTTTTTCATGCTACTGTTCCAGCCATGAGAAAGAATCAGCTCTGAGGAGTTAATGAGACTTGTCACTGCTCCCAAAGTTCATTACACAGAGCTAAGCAGATCTTATGCTATGCCTGCAAAGGCAGCTTCATGCAGGGAAAAGAATGAAAGGGCCAAAAATAATGATTAAGTTCAGTTTCTTACAGTCCTGTATGCCCATGGCACAATTGGCTGGTTGAACAGCACATCCATGTCTGAGGACACCCTAAAGACCTAAGATGGGCAACCAAGAGGCCCAAGTGCAGTGTGACACAGGTTTAGAGGACAGAGGTTAATTGTGACTCAAATATCACTTTCTTAGCAGGAAATGTGTGACAAAAACACCCTTGATGTCTTAAAAATTAAACTACAAAAGAACACAGAAAGCCTGTAGGCTGGAGGCAGCCTGGAGCTAGGAATAATCCACATCTGACCATGTTTGACCATCATCTTCTGCCTAGGAGAATGTGGTGGTACCACATCCAAAGTCCAGCTTGCATGTTTCAAATGCCAGGATAAAAAAAAAAAAAAAAACAAACCAAAAACCAAAAAAACAACCTGAAAAAAGGTACAATCAGCTCCCCAAACCCAAAAACATTTCTAAATGTACCTTACATCCATATATGAATCTCCAGCTCAACTGAAAATTTAATTCCGTTTTTTGAGGCACATTGCTCCAGTTTCCTGGGTTCCATGCAATGAAATACAGATAGGAAAAGCACCCAGGACTCAGATCCTGAGCAGAAGCATCTCCTAATGCTGCTGCTTTCAGTCAAAGGCCAGTCCAGAAACCAAACTCACAGAAAACTGTTCTCTCACCCCCTCAAATCTACCCATTCTCACCCAGATCTACAAACAATTCTCCACAACCTCTGAGCACAGACCTGGTCGCCAGGTTCAACAGCTGGGTTCAACTCTTTCCATTCTACTCTGCATTAATTTTATTGCAGTTTTCTAATTGCATTTTTTATGTGTTTTAATTTAATTTCTATGGCATTAATTTTATTGCAAACACATGAGCCTGATTGTGTTTCTTCGGATTCAATGCCAAAATTCCGAATAAATAGAATGACACACACACACACCAACTAAGAAAACAGAAAAACCTGCTTGTTGCTTTATGTGGCATATTTTTGGCTCACTGGCTGGAGTTTGAGAAGGAGTTTCAATTTTCTTTGCTATCACACACTTGTCTGATCATTGATGAGTCATTTGGTCCCTCCATGCCTCAAGCCCTCATCTCTAGGAATTCTGCTCAGGACTGCCCTAACTCTCCAGTGAAGGGTGAGAATATAGCTGTTAAAATGTGCTAATATATTTAACAATGAGGACCATGTGAGGATGAAGAGGAAGATTTATTTGGAGCATCTTATACAGGAGTTTTTGATATGCAGATATGGAAAGGGTATGTGGAAGCAAAGCTGATGTCACTTGGTACCTTCCCCTCCTGTCACCCTTTCCCCAAGTTATCCCCTTGCCCTCAAAAGTTGTTGCCAGCATCATGTTTCTATTCAGTTCAGAATCTTATATTTTTCTTGATCTCGATCACTTAACTGACATTTCCAATAAGGTAAAAAAAAGGTAAATTTAAAAAAAAAATCAATATTTCTATTGCTTAATTCCACATGGTATTTTACAGCTATGCTGGAACAAAACAAGCCGAAGTGGTTGGACAAGGTTATTCCACTCCACTCCACCCTCTCCATACTAAGCACCCCAGCAGGGTCCTGCCCTGACCCAGGGCTCCCCAGCTGACAGCTCACTGGAAGGGAGAAAAGACATTTCAAATGATGTTTGGAATGATGAGGGGTCTGTTTAATCAAAACAAAGAATAATGGAAAAGCAGCTCCTGGTTTCATCACTGAAACAAGAATTCAACGATTTAAACGCCCTTGTGTAGGTGAAATTCCTCACATACTGAGAAGCTGTCAGTTATGGAGTAGCCCCACAGCACATATCTATAAGGGCCAGGATTTGCACGGGGGATTAAGGGAGTTATAGCAGCTACCCCTGTTAGACTTCAGCAATATTTCGAACCTAACTCTCCCAGTCTCCTTCAGAAAACCTTGCCAAGATTGCCAGAAGCTATATTTAAAGCCTTTTTTTTTTTCCTCCCTTATATCTATTTAGATATTCTTTATCCCAAATGGTAAGCTTGGACTTGTTTCATTATTCTCTTCTGTGCAGTGCCTGTTAATTTTAAGTAGGATCTGTTGTTAGAATTTGAAAAGCGTTTGAAGCCCAGGTAATTATTAGCCTCAGACTTCTGTAGTTTAGGACTTGCACACACTCTGCTGCTTTCCTTACCCTTTTCAACTCATTACAAATGTTTCCTAATTATTAAGCATATGTGACTCGTGAGGGGCGCCATACATTATTAATGGACCAGTCTCTTAGAACTCGGTGGAAAAAAAATCAAAACTCCTTATGAAAAGTTGCTACTGTGAAAGTAGTAACTTTTCATATTTAATATCAATGAGGCTTTACTTTGTCAAAGGACCAAAGTAATGTGATTGTATTAGAGGCTAATAGCATGACATTTTTCTTCAGTTAAGAGGCTTGCATTTGCAGTACCATCTAAAGGGAGACAATTTTTCTCCTCTATTTTGAGGCTTGTCTTGGTTAAAAAATAGCTAAATTCACTTTCTGCCTAGCAGCAAGTTTTAACAGCAAAGACCCAAATCCTGAAAAACAGTCTCATATTTTAAACAATGACACTTAACTATGCAACTGCAATGGATGGAATTAAGAAACTTCTAGATTTGAGTAATCACCCTCTTTCCAAAAGTAGCTGGGCAGCTCTCAGCTCCCTGAGCTTGGCTATTCTTCGAGATTTAACAAAACTGTTGCCACAATTAGAGAGGCTCTTGGGTGAAAAACTTGGGCTGCTTGGTCAGTCAAGTACAAGGTGATTTACAGCTCGCGGGTACTTGAAGACAGAGGGTGCACACGCTCTTCCTGGATTGATTTCTACCTTGTTAGTCTTTTAGGCTCGGTACAAGTGGGAATACACCAATTTCAACGTGTCCATACATATTACCCCTCCAGGTCAAAACAAAAGGAGATTGAGTTCACCTCTGTAGCAGGAAACAAGTTGCTGTGGTCAGGGCAAGAGGAATGGTTGCAATGCTGCCAATCCAATCAGGGCCCTTTGGAGCCACACAGAGCTCTCCACCAAACCTCTGAGGCACTTGCGATAAGGGACGATAATTTCATTCGCCATGATCCGGCAAAAGAAAGGTACGATCCAACAGCAGACAAAATGGGGGCCTAAATTAAATCCCAGGAGAAGATTTCACAAAAAACAAACCCCCTGAGGCTAATGAAGTTGAATTAAAAACTGTTAAATCAGCTTACGAATAACTATTATCACAAAGTGCTCATATAACACTTTCACTGGCCAAATATCAGATATATGAAAAGGGGGAATACAGCCAACAGTATGTTCACACATTTAGTAAGGGGAAATTGAATGTTCTGCGTAACATCAGAAATTAAAAATCAAGCAGGGAGCCAATTTACTCATGGAGATATTAATAAAGTTCTCAGTGATTTTTATAAAGTACTGAATAGTTCTCAATTATTTTATGGAGATAAAAAAAAAGCATGTTACATTCTTTAAGACTTCAGTATTTTTTTTTCTAGGCTGTTTCAAATAGATTAAATTAAACAGCAAAAGCAACAATCCCTCCTAGAGCTAGTTTTAAATGTGAATTCTGACTTAAAGGAGACTTGGATAGTTTTGGTTACTATGATGCGTTTACTGAACTATAGTCTCTACAATGCTCTGAATAAATCTTTCAGGGGAGGATATCTAGATAGATTTCTAAATAATAAATGTGTCTGACTGAACTATAATATAAAAATTTTAAGATCTGGGAATTTGCACTTCCTTGGGTCTTTGTTGTTTTTGAATAGAGTAATCACAATATTAATGCAAGACTTTTATCATACCAGAATCCTTATTAGCTAAAATGTAAGTTATCACCTCTGCTCTTTGCCTGAAACAAGAAGCAATCCACATTAGATGAGGACTTTTTTTAATGGCAGTGGCTAGAATTAATTGAATTCATAGTTTCAAGTGCCAGCAAGTTTGCCACAGAATCCAGTAGTTGTGTTGCAAAAAATTCACTAAGTGATATTCAAGGAGGAAAACCTGGATGGGGTCTTTTCAGCTGAAGTCTAAGATATGAAATAATTAAGGGAGAACAGAAATGGGCATCTTTCAGAGTTGTTTTGAAGAGTTTCTCCTCAAAGAGATTAAATTTCATGCCTCACCAGAAATCAAGAAAAATGTGACTTAGGGACTTTTCTTTATAGGGCTGTAGTTGCTCAAATTTTCATTAGCCCATCAACTAAGAGTCTTTTGGGGTCTAAAATAGATTTGACAAGACGCCAGATATTTGATATGAGGTCCAACACCAGTTCCAGGAGCCCCAAGCCCTTCTCACACCAGAAGCAGATGAGAAGCCATCTCATATAAGGATATAAGGACATATAAGATAAGGACATTTATATGGACTTATTCTCCTGTCAGAAAATAACTGTACCTGCAACTCTGACCTTCAACACACACTGACGAAACCTCCCTGCACTTGCTCACATAGGGTTGCTAGAAAGTCATCTCAGAAAACTGTCAGTGAAAACAGAGGGATGCTGAAAAACTGCAGTAGGAAACTATTCCAGTTTTGGTCAATAATCTGTACATGGCTAAAGAAAATAATAAATAATTATTCACACTGAGCAGCTGTTTTTCATGGCCTGGGA
The DNA here is from genome assembly GCA_013398055.1 of Ifrita kowaldi. Lineage (NCBI taxonomy): Eukaryota > Metazoa > Chordata > Aves > Passeriformes > Cinclosomatidae > Ifrita > Ifrita kowaldi. Next base: position 756,457 of record VZRS01009368.1, read on the forward strand.
CAGAAAGAACCTAAACAGTTCCCAAAACAGTTGCACTGGTGTGATTAGATCAGTGAATTGATGCCATGCTGATTGAGAAACTAGGGACAGGAAAAGGAAAGGGAAGATTCTGTTTTTCTCCCAGCATCTCTCTGGAAAGCACTCCTCAGACACTTCAGTGAGCTCTCTGTGGCTGGAGCTGCCCTGCAGTTTCCACACAGTGGAAGGCAGCAAGAGGCAGCTGCCAGCAAGCATTGAAAATTACTCCGATGAAAAATGAGGAGTAGTCACCGTGACAGTAAAAATTTACCAGCAGCGACAAAGAGGTGCTAAAGCAAGTATTTCACAAATGGAAAGTGAGAGGAAGGATGCTTCTAGCAAGTGGGCACGAATAGACAAAATATGTCATGGAGGCCTCTAGGAAGCTCCTGATTCAGGGACACGTGGAAATGAGTAAGAAATAAAAGACAGCAAGATGTGGATGTCCTTTGCTGGACTTTGCAAGATAAAGTAGATTTGATTAAGGGAGACAAAGGAAGAAGAAAAATATGAAGGTTTCTGACCTGGTGAGACCTTATCCTGGTTGAGTGCTGGAAAGAAGGTTCAGCCAGGAGAAAGAGGGGGTATGAGGACTAGAAGCCCTATGAACAGGTGGAAACAAATAGGCACAAGCAGTAAACCAAGCAAAAAAAAAAAAAAAAGAAAACCTTTTCATTATCCCCCAATGCACAAACCCAGAATGCCAACTTAGCAAAAAGTAACAAGACTGAATTATTTCCTTAACCTGAGCAATGACCCGCCAATGACCTTTGAAAATGCTTATGGTTTGAGCCATGTGCTGGCTGAGACAGGAATCACAATATGAGCTCTATGTGTGACCCCAGAGCTGCAGCTAAAGCCAGGGAGGTGTTCAGCCAGGTCAGGGACAAATAGCTCTGGGAAACATCCCGGGACAAAACCCCATCTGAACCCATAGCTGACAATTACAGGAACAGACTCCAGGGGACTTAAATGGGGAGAAAACTGGTGACTATTAATGGCACAAAAGCATAAAGGCTCTTGCTGGTGCTTTCAGCTTAGAGCAATTTCAAGACATACCATGACCTCAAAGCACATTCTATACGGAGAAATTAGAAGCAATTCCCCACTGTGGTCTAATGAACCAATGAAAAAGCATGAGCAAATCTCATTTTTAAAGGGCATGTGCAGACTACAGGTTTAACTGAGAATCTTAGGAGGAAAGCTTCATAGAAAGTTCCAAAATTTCTGAAGTAGAAAAAGTTAAAAATGATCAAATACTGAAAGTGAGTCAACATCTACTAGGAAATCCCAGATGTAAAATTGCATTAGTTCCAGCACATTTCTGCACAGAGGTAAGCGAGCTCTCAGTGGAAACAGCAGAAGATTTACTTGAGGTTTCTTTGTTAAAAATAAACTCTTTCCTCCCTAAGATAGAAAGGATCTCAGAGGTGGTTACAGAAACACACAGATGAATGGTTAAGAATAAGAGGAGAAATAACGTCTCTTTTTATGACTTATTAAAAAAGCAGGCAAAGAAGGTTTTCTTTCCATTTTCTTAGAGGTGTGTGACACCAGTAAGAGTGCAGCATTTCTGGAAATTCATTCAGCAAGAAGGGAGCTTGCCGCTTCATCTTATTGGGAAAAATCAAGACACAGCAAAGTGCTTTCAAAACTACCTGCCTGGAAGTGGAGAACTGAGGCACAAAGAGCAGGCAGATAGCGACACACGGCCTCTGAAGTGCGGGGAAAATCACAGCAACCATCGGGACTCCAAGGAGAGCCCCGGGATCCCTTCCTTGCTAGTTAACAGGATGCAAGAGTTGCCCCCGGGCTACATTCACCTTTCCATCAGGCTAAGCCTGTTGGTTCCTTTCATGTGTTCAAGCAGTTGTGTCTTACACCATCTGATGAGAAAGTGCGAGGAAAGCAAATCTGCAAGGAAGAGAGCCACCTCCCCCTCATTCCCAGGGCTGGGAGTGGGCCAGGACCACGGCAGAGCACACAAAGTGATGTCCCTTCAGCGTGATCCAGGAGGAGAAATGCATGGGAGTGCACTCAGGGAATGAGAACAGCACATTTCTTCCACACTCACCGCAGCTATCCCATAGGTGGTGCAGAATTCACACACAGCACCTTTACAATCACCTTAAAATCCAACCAGGGCAAAGATGACAAAACAAAAGGGAAGACCTTGAGGGAGGAAAGAACAAGAAGGTTATTTATAATGAGAAAAGAGGCAAGATTGCTTGAAGATACAGCTTAATTACAAGGGAGGATTTGAAGGAAGAGAGAGAGAAAATGCTTGACAGAGAACAAGGAGACAATCATGGGAGCCACATAAAAGGAGCCGAAGAAATAAGAATGGGAATAGATGATGTGAGTGCACATTAACCTCTCTCATTTTTTCTCCCAGAGACTCACTCCAAAGTTAAAAAATGCTCTTGGATATTTGCCATGCAGTTGGTGAATCCGAGAACACACCCCTGCAGGCCCATCATGGGTCTAGATTGGCCTAATAAATCACTTGTCCCAAGACAATGCAATTAAGCCTAATTAGCCAATAGCTTTATTCCTAAACAGTCTCTTCCCAAGGGAGGTTTTAACTTTTGGTTTCTAAATTAGCTCAAGGAGCTAAATTGCTCTCATCTCCTTGGCAAAGCAGCAGTTCATTTCTACCTTAGCACAGGATACTTCATGCGCTCGGGGGACACGTGTTCACCACACGAGTAGTTTATTTACATTAGCCCACAATCTGAGTCCAGTAGGACCAGTGAGAAACCCTTCTGGAAACAGCAGCATGTTCACTGCCATCTGTCACCACTGACTTTCCCACCTGGCTGCACTCAGCACAGCTTCCCTACGAGTTTCTACATTGCTTCTCCTGATCTTCTCCTTGACCAGGACAAGGTGCTCTGTTCTGGTAAAGCTTTCAGCAGCACTGAGATACTCAGAGGTGACAAATACAAGAAGTCAGTGAGAAATAGACTGTCTTAGCCTGTTACCTGAGTAAACTCTGAGTAGAAGATTCAGTCTGAGTAAAGCAATTCTTCCCTGTGAGGGTGGTGAGACCCCGGCGCAGGTTGCCCAGAGAAGCTGTGGTTGCCCCAGCCCTGGAAGTGCCCTGAAGTGTCCAAGGCCAGGTTGGATAGGGTTTGGAACAACCTGGGATGGTGGAAGGTGTCCCTGCCCACGGCAGGGGGTGGAATTAGATGAGCTTTAAGGTCCCTTCCAACTCAAACCTTTCTATATTCCTGTTATTCCTAGAAGCATTCTAAACAAGAGCAGCATTAGTTCTTTCCAGTACAGCAGATATAAAACAACCTCCCAAATCCTTTTATGACTGTCCTTTGCTCCCAACTCACATTCCTCCAAAGTTACATTATTTTCAGCAATTTTACAGAAGATTCAGCTCTTTATTTTGGGGAATATGTGACTCTAATTCAAAAAAAGACTAATGTGATATCTCCTCATAAAGCAAGAAAATAAGTAAAGAAAAACACAGCAGGAGCTACCAGTCCTCGACGGTGTAGAGTAACCTCTTGCAAAACAGAGTTACTGGAGAGAGAAGGTTTGCCCTGGAGCAAGATGGGCACCCAGAGCACCTGGGAAAAATGGGAAGGTGGAAGTATAAGGAGTTGGAGTAGCATATTTCTGTTTATCTGATGCCAGGCTTAAAGCTCACATGCCAAAAAAAGCTGTGCAGGTGTCTATGAAGAAGTAGCAGGAAGCTATTTGTGCTCTGGCATTTTCATTGGCATCAAAATACTGAACAGGGAAGTGGTCTAAGAAAAAGAGCTGATATCTCTCACCTCTGTCTGTGAAGAAATTGGCTGAAGATGCCTTCTGCTCCTCAAAGCTAATATGAAATCGTTACCTTTTCGCTTCTTGTTCTTTTAAGCTTTTTTTTTTTAAATGCTGTAGTAAAAGCCAACATATTCTTTGGACATCAACTGCTTCCTGCACATGCAGCATTTCTTCACATCACAGAAACTCTTCACTTTTAAACGCTACCTGCTGCTAGTGTGGGCTAAAGTCTTGATAAGTCCTTTCATTTTAAACATTGTACAGTTTTCATTTAATCCTCTGCCAGGGTTTATCTATTGTTTTCCTGACTGCTTTACATACATTTATTTCCCTTTCATCTGTTTAAATTGTTCCTTACTTTTACTTGGCTTACTGTCTCAGGGCTCTAAAACTTTGTCCTCTCCTGTCCCTTTCACCACCTGACAGCAGAGTTCAGACCATCTACAGCTGCAAATGCCCTGCTGGGAACACCTGACTCATGCGCCTTCTCCCCCACGTGCTCACAAACATTCATGTTTCACTACAGCTAAATTGGTTGGTAATTCCAGTTATCCTTTTTATAAATGGGGAATTAAGGAGGGAGAAAAAAATTACAAAAATTAAAATGGGAATTATTCTGGAGCCTAAACAGCTAGACAAGCAAAATTTCAGTATTAGCAGGTCACTTCAGCGCTCTCTGTGTCTTGGAAACCTCCCCTCAGCAACACTTACATGGAAACCTGGTGGCACAGGCTCAGCCTGCATTGACCCGATGGTTTCAATAGCATTTTGTAGCTCTGCTCTCTCCAGGTCCTTTTTTTTTCATTTGAAACCTTCCCATAAAGAAATCACTCTCGCACAATTAGCCAGGAATATATTGCACTGTGATATATAGAGCAGGTATTAAAAAAGCTATTTGAGTATTAAGAGAGACTTCAAAGGAGGTGAGATCATGGGAGAATGGGGATATATCGGACCCATATATGTCAGATTGATGCAGTTTACTGCTCTAAGGAGCGAGACGGGGACTAGCACAGGACTACCCCACATGCTTGGGTAGAGATGTTAATTGGGCTGGTTACAACGTGTCACTTTTAGACCCACGGCCCCTGCAGTGAATTAGAGAGGCATCCCACACTAAGCCAAGCTGCTTGCAGGACATCAGGGTGGTGTTTGCAATGACACGAAACGAGAAGGGGACATAGGAGACTGCATCACCCTCAGCTTTCATCTGATCTAAGGACCAAGCCCTGCCCTTGGGCATAAATCCTTTCCCAAGATATTGAATTACCAACTTTATGACTCTTGTGGGAAGCTTGCACTTCAATGAAGAGGAAGAGTGTGACTGGTTTGCCTTTTGTCTGCTGGGACATGCCATAGTATGACGGATTTACACCAGGTTTGGAGGAGGGAGGTTTGCAGTGAGGCAGCCCCAAAGCAGAAAACAGCTCTGGCATGGCCTCAGGTACTGGTGGTAAGGCTACTAAATACTTTAAATACTTTAACAACTCTTTCTCAAGTTGCATTTTAAAAGAAAGCAGCAAATAAATGTTTTGTTGTTGGAGGGGAACCCAATTTCTTAAATTTGGCATAAGACAAAGCATACTCACAAAATTAAGGGAAGTTAAACCAAAATACCCAAATTCCTTTAGTGATGTGCAGTGCCTGGGTTTGTGGGGTTCAAAAATGAAATTTTGGACCCAGCTGTTTTAATTTCAATAAGTCCTTTTTGCCCCAGCCTCAGACAGTAAAAGGCAAATGTTCTGCCTCTCTGAATTACAGTCAGAACATGCATTTTCCTGTTAAGACACAGTAGATTATTCCCATATAAAAATAACTACCTAGTCGATAACTTGCAGGAAATATGAAGGATGAGACAAATTAGAGAAATTTATATAGGTGGGTAAAAAGTGACTCACCTAATACAGGCCGTGAGTTAAAACAGTATTTCAGACAGTTCAAACGACAAAAGGGTGTCAGCTGGATTGGAATTTAATACCCTGCTTGTGTGTGGGCTGAGGTGCAAAGAAACAAGTGGTTGGTGTTTCTGTTCTTGACTGAAGTTGTGCAGCCACTGGGTGTCATCCTTGATTCAGATGACAGCCAGAGACACTGCAGCTACAGCGCAAAGCCTGCAACTTCCCCAGCAGTTAAATTCCACTCTATTTGATTGTACAACATACAGCAAATTGCTCTGCATTTAAATCAGCTATAAAATTGAATACTTTGACATAGACAAATTCTCCTTTGTCTCAGTGCCTTATTTGGAGACCTGAAATGGCTGGTTGATGCAGGAAAGAAAGAAAAGTAATGCAACTGGGGCATAGGAACTACAAACAATTTGATGAGCGATTATCAAATCTCTGGAAATATGAAATAACTATGATTAAATAATGCAGAGGGTCGATGCAGGAAGTTTGGAATTATGTCCTTAATTGGTCCCCAGGCTGGAAAAGCCTATTCCATAAAGGTAATTGCATTTAAGATATTCAGTATCCAGATTCAGTACACAAATTAATGACTATGTATGAAGGAGCTGGTTCAGGAAAAATGAATTTAAACTCTTACCAAGCTAGTACCCTCAGAAAAGTTCCAAAATGTCGTCAAGGAGGTAAAAATACTCAAAGTCCTTGATATTTTATTCATTCCACCTATAGATATTCTACAATTTTTCACATTTTTTCCACTGTTCAGCACCTTCCCAGTCCCCCACAACCAGCATCCACGAGAGCCACGCAACCAGGTGTGGCCATGGGAACAACGCCTGCACCTGGCTGACAGGGGAGCAGGAAAAAACCTGTCCAGAAGAAATATCCAGATATCCGGAATGTTTTGCCAGTGTTCACATATAAGGATCGAATCAGCTCGCAACAGGTCATATGTCATCCTAATGAGTCTTCTGTTATGGGTGACTGAGAAGAACTTATCAGCGTTATTTTGTTATCTCCTGGGAGTCTAGACAGTCTGAAACCAGCACATAGTGCAGCAAAGCTGCTTATTATAATATTATTTGTCTCTGAAACCTGATTAGTTTGCCTTCTTCAAGCTAAAATAAAAGGAAGTGCCAGCAATTTCTCCAAGCATTGCAGCCAGAAATGTTTACATTTGTCAGTGCATTAAAAGTATTAATCCCACTGTTCTTAATATACATAGGTAGAGTATAGCCACATAATGGCTTAAATACCAGGTGTTTTTGCTAATGCAGCTAGCCTCAGCTGATAGCTCAGCTTTCCATGGATTATACAGCCTTTCAGAACAGATCTCCATGTAATACTTCCTAGCATTACCAGTGGATATAATTTTAATGAAAACATGCCATTACTAAAGAGCTATTAGGCACAGAGTTGAAATTGTCTTTGATTTTGCTCCCCAACCAAAGGCTTTAATGATTATTTTAAATCCATTTTTAAAGGAAGATGTTAAATATTCTCTTTACATTAAACAGCTTCATAGACATGATTTAGGGTGCTTGTTTTTAATATTATCAACACTCTCTTTCATGGTTCTATTTAGTTAAGAACTGATAGCAGACTTAGAGGAGGAAATTGATTTTAAATATAAGTATGTGCATTAACAATTTCAAAATTTACTAAAGTTAGTGTAAAACAACCCATCTGAAGTAACAAAATCAGATAACCGAATTGTCTAAATGTTTACCACCCTTTTCACTGAGGCAATAAATCAGTAACAAATATTAGCCCAATGAGTTTTTCTTGAAACAGGAATTTCCTTCTGTTTCTATAAATATATGTTTGGATGCACATGCCCATATTCTATGGATAGGAATCCACACAATTTCACTTTCAGGTCTCAATTCAAAGGGAAGATTCTTTCCCGTTTAAACTTTGCAGCACCTTTTATTTGGGAATTTATTATTAGAAAAATACTTACGCAGGTTTAATACTCTTGGAATGCTTTTCATGAATGTAGGCAGCAGCAAGGCCTCCTGCTCCAGAATTTAAATACTGCAAAGAATAAATCAAAGTATTATCTGTAAAGTATCACTTTCCTTTCCTCACCCTGATCTATAAAACAAACCAATTTTAACATTTCTAGTGGTTTCTAGATGGAGATCTTAGCATTTGTCACAAAGTGCTGATAGAGGTAAAAGCAGATATATTTTTTCAGATTAGTTTTAAAAGTATCTCTCTTGGCTTACGTATGGTATTTGAAGTCTAACAGGCCAGAAAATTGAAGTACATCTGAAAGTGTTCCATATCATAATATATATAGCAAAGTCATCAAACAATTCATCTGACTATGCCTGTCGAGTCTTAATCTCACTAGGAGTCAAAGGAACTAGAGATACCTTGCTCTGTGATCTGAAATTATTAAAGTTTAGACAAGAATATTCCCTTATTTAGGGACCACTTCATAAAATATTATAGCTGCAAGACATTCTTGGTGTGAGAAATAAGAGAAAAGCTCCTGATCTCCTGTCCACAGGGCAGTTGTTTAACCACCACCAGCATCCATCTCACATCCACAAGACCTTGCAGGTCATTGCCACTATTGTTTTTTGGAACCAAAGGCACCATTGAAGTCAGTGTCCATCTCCTCGTTGTGGCCAATTCAAAGACTCAGCCAAGTCTTGCCAACGGTTCAGGTGCAGTTCTTATTCACCTGACCTGTTCGCTGACCCGTGAGATAAGAGACATTATGGAAAACAGTCTCCAGCAATGAATCTGTTTTACCTTGTAGGAGCACCAGCAGGCAAAATCTACTCCCCAGTCATGCAAATGAAGCTCTACATTCCCAACAGCGTGAGCCAGGTCGAATCCGACAAAGCAACCCTGCAGGAAAGAGATGATTATTAGGTTACTTATTAAGATAATCATCAATGTGAAATTATTTTGAAAAGAACACCTCCAGAGCTTAACTTCCTCTCTCTATAGGCAGGCTATCTAGTGACTCTTTACAGAGGCAGAGAGTGATAGGATAAGAGGGAATGGATTTAAACTGAAAGAGGAGAGATTTAGGTTAGATGTTGGGAAGAAATTCTTTTCTGCAAAGGTGGTGAGACACTGGAACAGGTTACTCAGAGAAAGTGTGGGTGCCTCATCCCTGGAAGTGTCCAAGGCCATGTTGGGTGGGGCTTGGAGCAACCTGGGATAGTGGAAGGTGTCCCTAGCAAGGCAATTGGAACAAGCCGATCCTTAAGGTCCCTTCCAACCCAAACCCTTCCACGACGAATCTATCAAGTCCCATATGTTCTCAGTTATTACTAGAAACAAGTTTTCCATGCCATAGATACACATAGAAATCATCAATTGTTCTGTGCTTTTCTTCAAGGATGCTTGGACAGGGTTTAGATTGCTGAGATTTTGATTGTGCAGTGAAGTGGAATCACTTGAAACAAGTATTGAGAACAAATGTATAAATACAAACCCTTTTATGGCACAACAAACCCCAGACAGAGACAAAGCAGTAAGAGACATAATGATGCCAGTTACTCATGAACAATTACATTCCAATATATCCTTATGCTCTAGTTGCCCCTGGTATTTAAATGAGGAGGACCCTGCTCTTTGGGAATCCAAATGGATTGCTATCTGCTCCAATGGAGATAGCAATTTATGCAATGCCTTGAACTTTAAGAACTCTTATTCTTGTCCTTAAAAAGAAGGATTCTGTCGTTTCTCTGTGAAAAATCTTGTATTTGCCATAACCACAATTTGCACAGGACATTGGGAAAAAGGAGGGGGGATCCCAACATCTAAGGACAAGAGATTTCTAGATCTAAAAGTAACAGTTTTACACATGAAATAACCACTGGATGGCAGCATTTTTAAACTAAAAAATTCTTCCAAGCTTTGCTATTTATTTAAGAGCAGAGAAATAAAACTGTTTTTTGTGCCTGGACTACAAATTAAAATGCTATTTTGCATTTTGCTTTTAAAACACAAACAGCCTGCTTGCAAAGCAGCAGGGTAGGAATAAGAGTGAGAGCACAGGCTTCAAAAAAATCAACGTCCAATAATAAAACGAAGGGGTTTTTTTAAGAATCTCCTGCTGTTTCTTGCATGGAGGGAGTCTTAGCTAAATTATTTAAGCAGTACTTTGGTATATTTAATCTTCTGTATAAACTAGATAACAATTTGAACAAAGCAGCATTTTAAGAAGATGTGACGCGTTCGTTCTAATGGAGACGTTTGTGAAGTTATCAGCTTGAGAAGTTGCTCCAAAATGATGGGAAGAAACCTCACTGCCACAGCATTTGCATGATCTAAACGTTGGAATCAGAGTCCCAATAAATAGCTGTGGTGGCTTGATTTCACAGGGACACACAAAACTGAGTTACGACAAATCAAATGAAATAGTGGAGCTAATGCAGAGGGGCTGGGGCACACTGAATTCCGATGGGAATGCTCTCATTCAGGGATAAAATGGCTTTGGACCAGAGAAATAAGCTACAGCACACTAAAGCCAATTGCTAGTGAATGAGGAGGTTCTTGTAGGGTTTTAAAGCATTAACTTCTAAACTTCAGTTGACTAGATTTAAACCTTAAGAGGTACATACATGCTGCACAAACTTTTGGAAGCAATTCTATAACAGATTCACTGGTTTCAGTGGAAACCAGGAATAATACAGTGAGAGTCTTGCAGAATGTGTCTGTCTGGCTGTACATTAACAAAATTGAAACCAATAAAAAAAAATAAATGGAAGTTGCTCATAAAGAAAAAGCTTTTAAGAAATTTAATTCTCTAAATCATATGCCAAAAACAGTGGTCTTTTCCCTGTCAGTACATCTATAAAAAGGTATGTTCAACCACATGATGTCAGATTATGAAAATACAGTAGATAGGAGGTAGGAAGAGACACCCTGGGACAGTGGCAGGTTGGATGCCCTCACAGTAGTGAGGCTCCATAACCACATTTACATGAGCGACCTTGACATGGACAAACTTTCTTGGGCACTGACAGTGGCTGCAATGGATCAGCTTGAACCCGCAGTAGGCTCAGAGCCCACAAAAAGGAAGGTCATTGACATAACACTCATGGGTCCTCCTCCTGAACTCCTTTAGCTGCTCCCCACCACTTTGAAATTGGTTGTCAAATCCTACTGGGCATTGATTAACTGAGTATTGAGGCACAGCCTGGAAATTCGGGTTCGGTGCTGGCAGGGCTCCTGCATCGTCTCAGAAACGCCCACTCGCTCCAGTTTGTTCGAGTCGTCATCTGCAAGATGGGTTGTGCTGGTTTGCTTTCCCAGGGAGGTGTCTGGCACTTGAGTCACACAAACAGCAAATGTTTAGCCACACAGATTGCATGGAAAAAGTAAAACAAACTGAAGCAGCTCTCCCTGCACAAGCCACGCAGAACCAGGACTGCGTGAGAACGGCGCTTCCCCAGACTGGGGGGAAAACAAACCTCTCCATCTGCTCTGGGCGAAGGAGAGGACATGTGCTCTCCCCTGCCTCTTCCATTTTATTCCAACATCTAAAAGTCATTTCTGCAAAGTGTCTGGGTAGCTGCTGATAACCAGCAGGTAACAACTCAGCATGGACAATGACATTTGGAGAGAGGGAGAGAAATGACAGCTTCATGCCAGCAAAGCTGGGACATTTAGAAAGAGAGACAGGAAAAGAAATGAAGATGAAGGATCTTAAAGCTCTTCCTACTGGGACTCAAGAGATTAAAATATTTTACATAACGGTACAGAGTCAGTAGAAAGTACAATATAACTTATGAAATGAAAATTGTGTTTGAAAGGTAGAGTCTCCTAAAAGTCAGCCATTTCTTCACTTGTAGAAGAATAAAACAACTCAGCCTCCTCCATCCTCTTGAGCAAGCTTGAAAATGCGAAACAAGGAAAACTGTTACATCCTCCTCAGCCTGCTGATGAGTCTCTTGCACAATATGTAGTAATTTTGATTTATCTGAGAGACCTTAGATGGAAAAATAGCCTGAGGTAATTTTTCAAGCTTAATTTAGTTCATTTAATATTTAATGACTTAATGAAGCTGTCTATGTGCAGAGCTTTCACTCTGGGAGGAATCTTAATGTACGCAGAGAACTTAGGAAATTGGCTTAAAAAATGTAAAAGGAAATCAGTAACTTAATTCATAAATGATTGACCTCAAGAATCCGAGGACATTTTCCAGGCCTCCAGAGCTCACAGCTCAAATCTCTAGCCAAGCCCTGATAGGCCACAACAGGGCGGGATTTTATATCAATTGTACATTAAAAGAATTATTAAGACCATCTGTGTAGGACTTTTCTCTCTGACATACTGGCTGACAGGTGATTTTTTTCTGCTCTCTTCTCAAATGACATTTTCACCTTGTATTTTCCCCTTCTGACTCATTGGCTTGTCAGCTCTCCCCACCCTATTTTCTTTTCAGGAGCACAGGGTCATTCACCACCCTTCATCCCTGGGAAGGAAAACCTTGTATTTTTGCTACAAACATGACTTTTCAGTCTTATCTGCTTTTAAAAGGACTTTCAGCCTATCTGTGACAATATGTTGTCTATAAAACAATGCTGGTTTCATCAGGTCCAGAAGTTCTTGAAGGAGATATGGTCTGTAAGTCCAATTAAACCTACAGATATATAGATGCTAATGAGTGCTTCAGCAGTAGTTTTTGTTCTCCTCTAATCTAACAGCAGCTCCTAACCCCAGCTCTGGCCTGGGAAAAGAGAAGAGGAGCCAATCTCTTTTGAACACCCCACATTTTGGGACCAGAAGCTCTGAGTCCAAGAGAAGCAGCAGGGAGCAGAAATGCCTCTTACCAATATTAAAGCAGAAACTCTTCATGAATCAACGATTTTGTGGCTGCTCAAGTAAATATTTGTCATACGCAGATGCTGAAGTGTGGTGTAACAGTTTGTTACATAGAAGGTTTGTATAAACATACAAACATCACTTAACCTGGGGGCAGAATCTGTAAGGACATTGAGCTGACTGTATCTGACAGGAGGGAAATAAAAACACGGCTGGCTCATGCTTTTCAAGCCTCAAGGGTACTCAAACCGTTCTTCAGGTTGAATTAATTTTGCTTTTTCAGTATACTAATGATCTTTTAGTTCATGAGTCTACCTGGATCTCAATCCTGCACACTCAAACCACAAAGACACTAGCAATTCTATTTGATGCTTTTTTTTTTTCTCCCTCTTGAAAAATCTGTGGAAGAGTAGATTCATGTCTACATTATGTCATTTCTAACAGGCATTCAGGTGGAAACAGGCCTTTGACATCTACCTGTTCCTGCTGGAATGCTGAATTGCTGTCACCAATTGCTCTCCTCTTCAAGAACATGATATAGTCTCTGTGCAAAGCGTGTGGTGTTTCTGTGTGTATCCCTGTGGGAGCCCATACCCCTCAGTTAATATTATTATTATTATTTTCACTCCCTTACAGAAATTTTAATCCTTCTCCACAAAGTCCTGGTTATCTCCTCAGATTTCATAAACATCAAATCCATTTTCACTCCATGTAATAAGCTGTGAGTGTCTACTCTCTCCCAGAACACCACTTTGGGGCAGTTTAGAGCTTTCAGTGAAACTGCATCTGTTCCACATATCCAAGTGTGCAGCCCACAGTCCAGAGAGCATCTTTGGAGAGGTGGTAAAGTGATAGATTTTTCCCAGGTTGTTCATCTTTATGGAAAGGCAGAAAGATTTCTCTCTCTCTTTCTCAGACACCTTTCAGACACATCAAGGAGCAGATTTCTGGGAAGCAGCACTGAAGACATGTAGGTGTTGGCAGCTGAACGAAAGCTCTGCTGCCACCAGGAGAGAGCGAGAGTAGAGCAGTGGGTGGCATCATCCTGTTAATAACCTGTCTTCCCTTTCTAACATTCCAGCGTGGTGGAATTGTGATTTTTTGTGGTCAGCAAAGTACTGGCAGACACTCCAGGAAAGCACCATGACAGTGTTGATTTGGAGCTCCTACACAAACCCACTTCCCCTGCAGCTGACTCCCCACATTTTTTTTCACCCTGCTTTTCTTCATCCATGTCAGAAGTTGGTTTTGTTTTGTACTGTTTTTAACACCAGGTGCTGCTCTGTGAGAACATTCCCTTTTTATATCCCACGGGCCCTGCACTAGCTCTCACACCTGCTCTGCTCTCCCAGGGGGGACTTTACCATTGCTTGCCATCAGCATATCTTACACCCTGACATCCAGAAAAAATTCCACTGCCAAACCTACAGCTACAGAAGATGTATAGTGTGTTGTGAGGTAGGAACCTCTCCAGGGAGTTAAACCATTAAATATAAAGAGTTAGCTGTTTTGTCAAAACTCCAGTGATACTAAATAAGTTTACCCTTCAGTGGTTTAATCTTGTGTGAGATAAGGTGCATCCAGTAAAAGGCTGCCACTATGGAAAGTCTGGTGACCTCCTGTTGATAAGACAACTTAATTAAAAACTATTTTCTCCTGGATTCCTAAAGGCAATTGAGATGGTTAAAGAGTTTTACAGCTATGTCCACAGAATACACTGCCTGCAAGCTCTGAAGGCTGAGTCATCACTAAAATACACTCATCTTGTGATGCTGATGTGCCCCACATTGTGCCTGTCTCCAGAAAAGTCATCAGTGGAGTCTGAGCAGTGCTGGCTCCACAGGAAGCTCACCTCCCTGCTCATGGGGGGCCAAAACTGCCATGGTATGGCTGCAGGAAAGGAGTAAAGTCATGAAAGTCTGTCAAAAAAGCTCAGAAATCTTACACAAACTAACTTTCAAAGAGAGATTAGAGCTGTGATTGCCTCCTCCTCCTTCTGCACTGAGGCTCTTGGTATTCTACCCGTCAAGACAAGCCATGTCAAAGTTAATAGTCATGAATTACCTTTTCCAAATAGTTTAAGACTCATCTGCCTGAAAGATTGTTCCCACAGGGCTATTTCTTCATGCAGCACACAGTCCCCAAATGGTCTGGGCACAGAGTGCTTTTACATTCTACCAGAGCCCCAAAAATTTCAGTGTTTTGTTCTACAAAAAAAGCCCACAACCCAGAACCACTGGCATTAAAAATATTTCACACAGAATACTGATCTAAAATTGTATGAAAAGGACACATCTGGAGCAGTCCTACCTTTTTTTGGCCAGCCTTTGTTATTCTAGGGATGTCAAACAACTGTCCCGTGTAGTACTGCACCCCACTGAACAGAATGACAGCAATAGAGTCCCCTTCCTTCTCAATTACAGCCAGGATATCTTCAGTCCTCAAGGTCTCCTCCCCCTAAAACAAAGTTAAAGCACATATTTTACATCAACTCGGGCAGTAATGAAACTGTCATACCTTGTTTCATAATCTATATTTTCCCATGAGCCAGGCTGCTTGCATAAGGAGATCAAAAGCAAATCCTTAGCATGGTAATGATATACAAAGGTGTGTGAAGTAGCCTACGAGTAAGAAACCTCAAAAAAAAAAAAAAATCATTAGCAAGTGAATCTTGGAGGTGCCAGTTATAAAAAGTCTATTCATTTCATACACTAAGATGCTTCATACTCTTTAATATTTCTGACAGTTTTAATCTACAGTCAAAAATTCCTGGTGCAGACAGAACATCTAATGATTTTTAAGTGGCATCTGAAATTTGTGACACCCACAAGACTTGGAAGTTGTCTATCAGTTTCACTCTGTACTTTTCTGGCAAACTTGGTATCCCACAGGAAGCTATTATAAACCTGCCATATTTATATTTCAAAAACAATATGCCTCACATCATCAAAAGTACAAAAATCCCCAAACCTGTGGTCATTAAATATAGAAGAATTTCAACCACAAGGAAAAAAAAATCAACCTCATTTTTGATTCTTTATAGGAAAATTACTGCCCCATCCTCCTCCTGTCTTCCTAGCAAGGGATCTTGTAAAACATACCACCACCTAGGGATCAATTAGGCAGTGAAAACCTAGAATTAAATTAGACTTGTTACTGAAAAAAGCTTGGGCAAGATGGTTGAATTGCAAGGGACTGTTATTATCTCAACAATCTCTGCAAATCTATCAAGCGTTCAGGAGTGGGCTCTTTACTCACAAGATGACTCAGATTTCAGAAGCAAAAGGTCACCCTCGGTTTATAGTTAGGTGACAAAGTTCTTAATGCTGCAGAAGTGAAGCGAGGCAGCCTTTGAAATTAATCTGAATTGCATATTACCGAGAGCAGACCTTTCCCTCAGCCCGTGCTGATGCAGACACAGTGGTGCTCGTGTCATGGCAATCTCTTACCTCAGGACATTCAAAGGACACTGGGCATTCTCAGTGAGTTACTATATTTTGCAGGTGACTCAGGACGCTGCCAGTTTTTTTTGGAAATGGGAAAAATAGAGAAAATAGCTTTTTTGTTGTTGCTCTTCTTCTTCTTCCAGGAAAACTAGCTATTGAATCAGCAATTATAAAATGGGGTTTAATATCAAAATTATGTGCAGAAACACGTCTGTTTATGATTCATAAATTTTATCTAAGTTTTAATGAACATAGATTACAACTTCTACACGAGAGTATTTGAGAATAAATGCCTGCTTTCACATGAAATATGTTTCTGCCCTTGGTGGCAGCAAACAGAAGTGACAGATTCCTCACCTACCTGCCGTGGCTGCAGCAGGACCATGCTTTTCTCCACATCCAGCCCATGCAGTCGGAGCTGGGACTCGACAGCATACTGGAAGAGAATTCCACACAGACAACATTAACACAAATACATGATAAACAACTACAAAAACAACAAAAAAAAATGGACAAACACATCAGAACTTCAAAAAGGTGTTCAGATGCCTTGCCTTTCACTAGAAGTAATGCTTGAAAGCATAATCCAACTCCACTGAGAAATTCACAGATTTCCTTTGGATTAAAAAAGATCTGAATTTAATCCATGTGAGACTGCAACGAAAAAGTCAAAGCCTAAACCCCATAGGATAAATCCATGGAGAAGAATGAGGGTGGAGATGGGGCCCTGAACAACCTGATCCAGTGGCTGGCATGGCAGGGGGCTTGGAACATGATGACCTTGAAGTCCTTTCCAACCTAAACCATTCCATGGTTCTGTGATGTGATGGATGCACTTCACCAGAGGCCAGAAAGCCAAGCCTGCAGGGATAACAGCCAGGGAGAAGAGCTTTCCTTCTCTAGGAGCCATGGGAACCCACATGCCCTGCTGCCAATACGAATGAGCCAGCACAGACGTCCTGCCCTGTGACATTCTCACCTCTTCTATTTGCTGCACAGCTGGGAGGAAAAAAAGAGCTTTAAGCTCTCAAGCTATTTCAAAAATCTGGTCTGCCGATTTTATCGATAAATAATGATCCTGGAGATCAAATAACAATCATCAAATAACAGTATAAAAGAGTTTAAAATGTCACAACAGGAACTGAAGCAATGGCAGTTGCAGAGATTATTACTGAAGTGCCATAGAAATTTAAGGGGATGGAGTGTAAATGTACAAGTACACATGGAACAAATGTGGGATTAAATCTGAACATTACTTAGAATAAAAGTAATTTGAGGTGTATACATCTGTGCCAGCATCTTCATTACAAATAAATCTGTTAGTGGCCCGAGTTGCTTTTATCACGCCTTAGAGATCAAATTTGCTATCAATTTCCAGGGGTTTACGGTGCTGATGATAAAGTAGCAGTGGGCCACAAACCCAAAGATTGATTTGCTCGAAGATCTGATGCACGGGCTATTGTCTCCTATTTTATAGCAGACAAATTATGTTTGAACTAGTAATCTAAAGTGCTAAGAACAAACATTTCCATCTCTGTCTGGGGATATATAAGTGTTAATGTTGTGAGTTTGTATTGATTTTGTTTCATAAAGTAAAACAGCAACAAGAATTAATAAAACATTTACAACTTTAGTTGATTTAGGCCAGTAGTTTGCTCAATGTCTTTAAAAAGGCTAATAAATCAATGCACCCATTCAATCTTTTCCTCTCGCAACACTTCTTATTTGAACAAAAGGAATAAAGCTACAATCTGTAAAATATGCTGAGCTCAAAAGCTTCTGACAGATTTTTTTATTATAATGTTACTTGGACAAGATGAGCTAATAAATATTCAAATCATACTACTGATATTCTTTGGAAAAATATGATTAATAATACAAATATGGTGAAATATTAATTTCTTACATGGTCAGAGGGAAAGGCTCTTGCTTCTAGAAGAATTTTATAGCGTCTTGGAGTAGGCTTAAAGAAAGATAGCTGTTAGGGAAAAAAAAGAAAGAAATATTGAAATTTATCTAAGCAGAGATGAGAAAGATGCTCCCAGCATATAACTTAATAAAGACTGTTTTACTTTTATGCCAACTACAGAGAATCCCCCAGAAATTACAAATATTTCTTTGTCCATATAACATTTACCAAAGTAGGAAAGTGTTATAATACTGTATTTCATATATCCTTAACAAAGGCCGCCAAAACCCAGCAGTGGAAATTTGCACTTACAGGAATCAATGGCAAAGCTTTGACTGCGGACAGGGAGGCTGGGATTTCACCCGGCTCCATCCAGCAAGCAAAAGCAGCTGCTGAAGAGTAGCAGGCAGTGAAAAAGGATTGGATTTACATTCCCGCCCTAAAATTTTAGTTACGGAATCATCCCTCACTCCGAAACAAGGCTGACCAAAGACCTGATCTCAGCATCTTCAGGTGGGTGGTCTTTTCTTCTCAGTTTCTGGCAAGCTGGGCTGCCCACTGTGCCAGGAGGACCAGGAAGACTCACAAACCCTCCTGCTCAAGCTGGTTTGGGTTACGCAACCTTCTGCGCGGTCTGTGTACTCAAGAATTTCACGCCTAATTCGGGGCAGAGTAGCCCCGTGAATTGGCTTGTACTGAGCCCCATCCTGCCCTGCTCCAGGTTCATTAATTTAACAAAGGTAAGAGACACGTCACAGAGGAGCAGATCCGAGTGATAAACCTTTTCGTGTGAACCACACAAAATGAAGCTTCACATCTACACTCGGCTGCACCAAATCTTTGGAAATAATGGAGAACCAGAGACAGGCTTTATGAAGCCACAGGGACACCTGAGCATAAATAAGACACTGGCTTATGGCTGCTATGTCATGCAAATCAAAATGCTTTAGCACATTTTAGGCACATATAAAATAGCATAATTCTAAGTTTCATCTCTTGCATGCAACTGCATTTTAAGCTTGATTGATATTACGGCTTTGTCTTGCTGACAGTTGAGCTCCTGTTTCCTTAACTTTGATATTTGGTGTGGAATCGAAATTCGAGAAGTTACTTGTAAATGTTTCTTAAATAATAAGGTTTTCTGTGGTAACTGACGTACAACACATGTGAGAACAGCTCAAACAACTGTCCCTACAGAGTCCTTGAAAATATTTCTCTGTCCAGCTTTCCTGCTTAGTATTGAATCAGGCCAGGTCTTGTACATACATTATTCAAGATACAGCTCCCAAGGCTTAAAAAGTTAATCTGTCACCCAAGCGCTGTCTCTGTGAGGTCCTCAGAAAGCACTTTGCTTGCACACACAAAGAAAGGAGAAAAATACTTGTCAACACAACATCAAATATACATCATAAGGACATACCATCAGAAGGTGCAAGTTAACAGTCAGCCCATTCATTAAGGCTATTTCTTGTCTTTTGGCCCCTGAAATAATAAAAAGATAAAAAGTTTAAAAAATGGTTGGAGTTTTTCTTTAAAATTTCAGAGAGATATAAAGCAGTGGTGAGAAAGCAAAAGCATGAGTTCAGTCAATGTCTCTCCAAAGACTGGAAAGGAAACGAACGTTTGAGGTGTCATCAGAGTGAAATAAAAAGATTTCTTGTCTGACTCTACACTGCACTGGCAGGCAAATATTTATTTTTTCAGGTCAGACGCAGAAAACAAAAAAACAATGAAATATTTCCATTTCCCAGAAAACTACCAGTGGATTTATTATCTTGAATACCTCAGAGAAGTCGGGTCACGAAGACTATGCATAAAGCAAGACTTGAAGACTTATTTTTGTCAGAAGTTCATACGTAACACAAGTGAGAAAACATATTGAGATAATCATCTATTGTAAGTAGTTACTGTAATGTAAAGATAAATCTCATCCCTAATTAAAAAAATGAAATAAGCAAGACTGACCTGTTGGATATAACAAACCATTGTTAATGTAGCAGCTTCTCAAGAAGCCATTCCCACATTGCTCCAAGGACGACAATAACAGATGCATTTGGACTACAGCTAATCACAGGCAGAGCTAATTAGTAACAACTAATTGTTGTTAGCAAGTATTTAGTAACAAATTCTCCAACACTTTTCATCTCCTGGTGAAACGTTTTCAGCAGGACAGGGCAGCACCAAGATATGGAGAAAATCAATTCCTGTTTCCTTCTGGTTTGCTCGATGACCATTGTTGAAGAGCAGAAATTCACCCTTGAGACAAATCAACTTCTGAGAGTCTCCCTCAGGTGAGAGATGGGCTCATGCACCTTGTCCTGGTCATCACTCAGCCACGGATTCACCAAATGTGGAGAGAGGTTGTGAACAGGGAGGAATGAAAACAAGTGCAAGCAGGCAGGGAGGGCAGCAGCCACCCTTGAAATTGGCAACGAGGAAGGAAAGCATTGATTTGGGGATAAAAAAGGGTAAGGAGAGCCACAAGAAAAGGAAAGCTGAATCCTGAATTTCTCCTGTCCCTGCCTTGGGGGACACCTGACACACTCCCACCATATCCTAAACAGCTTAAATTCACAGGGTGAGTGCTTTCTCAGCATAGGAAACCCACATAACCATGGGTTCAACACAATACAGACAAATATAGCCCAAGAACATGGAAATCTACAATTATAATTCATTCATAAATTCCTCCCAAGCAGGCCTCAGCTTCTGCCAGTACAGGAAAAGCTGAGCACCATTCTCATTGAGGTGTTCAAGGACATTTCCATGTGTTGCTGAAATCCCCAAGTTTTGAACAGAAGGATTTGGCAAATAATGCCAGTGGCTTTGAATCATCAGTCCAGGGGATGAGCCACAGCAAAAAAGAGATGCCATGAATAAGCTCCCTCCTCCTTCACACACCAGGAACATCAAGTTTGTGGAAAGAAATAAATGAGGGACTAGTCCTTCATAGGGGAAAATAAGCTTTTTTTCCTCCCTTAAACTCCTCTCCTCTGCTTTCTTTTCTTCCCTCAGATAGCATTGCATCTGCAGGCTCCATGCTGCTGGAAGAGGTCACCTTGGGGCTGTTCTATTGCAGATACCGGAGACAGCTAGAGAGAGTGATTGCAGCAAAAACAGTATTATTTGCAGTCTTAATATTTCTATGGAACTCTTGAGGCTGAAAAAAGGGACAGGATCAAGAAATGGTATTGTTCTTATTTGTCCCTCTGCTCCTTCTGTGAAATCTGGGGCTTTCACAGAAAATTCTGCACAAGCAATCCTCTGCCTGCTGTACTGATTCTGTGTAAAACAAATGGTTAATCTGTAGATCACTTTTAGCTGCATGCTAGCATCCCAAATTAAATATGACACTACATTTGTCATGTAAGTCTTGGTCTTCCGTAAATTATATATTTATTAAAAGCCTTCCATTATTGAATTTCATGCCCACAAAACAAACCTCATCCATGTCATTGGAAAACTGTTATCCTTTATAACCTGCACTGCATTTCGGAAAACAACCTTTCCATGATCCAATTAACCTATTACAATATTCAAAGACCCAGCACACGGGAGACAAAATTATGTTTGCCTTCCTTATTTCCTAACTTTATACCATATCTCCAGGACAGGCTAAAACCTGTATGTTCTGCATGATAAATCTCCTCTTTAATAAAAGGAAGCAGCGTTTGCAAAGTACAACTTCAGAGACAATTATGATTGCGTTAGGCAGACACTGCCATCCTTCTCCTCTCTGACTGCTGGGGAAGTCTGATCCTCGATGGAGTAAGTAAAAAGCATTTTGTAAAATGATTGGAAAAAGGCTAAGGGCCCCAATTTCGAAAACATTTTGGTTATTTCAAATAGTCCTTATCACTCAAAGTCACTCCAAATCTGCTCAGCATTCAGTCTTCCCTCAACAGAGACCTGCCCGAGCACATCGTACAGCAGCAGCCACACAGTTAATCTTGTTCCATCAGAAGGTGATCCTACCAAGGTTGTAATGTTTTAATAAAGTCTGGTAGGAGAAGCAGAGATTGCCTTCACTGCGTTCTGCCACTTGGTGTGAGTGCAGAAAAAAAGCTTTGGCCTCCACTGACCTTGACTCTTCATTTCACAATGTATTTACTACTGTAACTTTCATTGAACAAGAAAATGTGACTGCATTTAATAAGCAAGGTGTTCGTGCACTATAAACCATTAAACAGACAAAGGTGTTTTACAGTCTTTGGTCCATTCCTGAATAAATCTCACCAAAGACTTTTACTTCCTACCACTACTTAGGGTGAGAAATGACAATTCTTCCTCCTCCTTCTCCTCCTCCATAACATGTTCAATACTGAATAAAAAGTACAGTAAAATTATGTTATTGTTCTCACAATAAAGTCAATAAGAAGGCAAATTCAGAACCCATTCCACTACATACTCATACATAATCAATTTTTTTTTTCTTGCAAAATGGTACTTAAACATAAATTGTGAGGGTTGGAACTTTGAGACCCCTTCCAACCCAAACCATTTAATTATTCTGTGAAACACCACATTCAAAGAGAGCATTTTAACATAATTTTTTTTCCCACTTTTATTCTTTCAGCCTCTTCAAGATTGCCTAAAATTATAAAAATTGGAATTTACTACAGTGCATCCATATTTGAGAAATATTAATTCATCTTTCTGAGAAACATTCAATTACGTCCTGTAAAAAGCCATGAGGATATTTTCTAAACAAAGCCCTGCACATAAATTTGAGGGCCAAATGCATGCCCGTACCACATTTTACAATACAATCAAACAAAGCCCTGAAAATTCTGGAGAACAGAATCCCAACCATGCCCTCTATCTTTGAGGAAAACAACAGGACTAGAAAATTCTTCCCAGGAAATAATCTTAAAAACAAAAATTTGGTTAGTGATAGAGTGACTTCAGTCTTAATTTTCATTGAAAATTTTAAAACATTTGTTTACCATGAAGAAAATTGTAATAAATTTATTGTGGTTAAGCCATGGTGATGTAAAAGCACCGGTGTCACATGGAGCTTGGTAAATGAAAGGAAAGTAAGGAGATGGACAAGCAATTAGATGAAATTTAAGCGAAGCTCTCATTTCTAACTCCTTACACCTACAATGCATCTTTTAGCTAAATTAATATTAAAGCAGAGACTTAGTTGGCAACCTCTACAAGACAGATGGTTAAGGGAAAAAGGGTCCCAGCCTTGTTCCCTGCTTTCTGCAGTGACTCTTAACCCACAGCTGAGGCCAGAGGGACCCTGGCAGTGGCAGTGGCAGGAGGTCAAGGCTCAGCCTGCCACAGGGGCCCACGTTTTGCAAACAAAGCAGAGGCAAACAGTCACAGGAGGTGATGCAGAGAAAGATGATAACTCAGGAGCTTCCAGCTGTCCTTTAGGGAATCTCTGCTCTCTCTCACCTGGTTGTGTGAAGAACATCAGTGGTCTTACCTTGATTACAAATTTAGGTGCCTGGGAGTATGACGTAAGAGAAATTCTTGACTGCCGGCTTAGTTAAATTCAAGGTTTCCAATCGAAAATTCCAAATCACCTTTCCCCACCTGTCCATAGCTTCCTAGTTGTACCTACCAGAACAAAAATATCCACTGGCCAAGGGAGATGGGTCATACTGGAGAAACTCCTAAATCAGCTGTGTTCAGCATTTCGACACCCTCCAACCCTTTATATTTCCACATTTTTATGTTCTATGATGCTTAATGGATGAGGGTGCTGAGCATGCCCTTGAACGTAATGAAAGCAAGAGAAATAACTTCTTAACCTCCTGAGCAATACCAGGTACAACAACAGCAACCTATAAAATCAGAACCCTCAATCTGCATTTTAGGTTATTTTATTTCATTCTGCAGATGGGATTTTTCTACATAGCCCAGTGATGCCCAGTGTAGCCACACTCATATTTATATTATCTCAGTGTTTACATCATGGATACACCAACTGCAACAATAATTTATTGCATTTGTTCTCCTCCAATAATAACACCCACTATTTTAGCTATTTGAAAACGTCATAAAGAATTCAGAGAGGGATTTTATTTATAAGTTTATAAATAAGCTTGTCATGAAACATTCTTTAATGTCCCTGCTTCCAATTGTTCCGACCCTATTTGCTTTTCTTGAAGGAGTAAAACCATAATTTTCTCACTGAGCACTTGTCTGCAGTTGGAGGAGAAATTACGATACAATATCTAGAATACAGCAGGTCAACATAAGGGTAATATTTTTCCTTAGTGATGGCACAAATGAATGCCTGATAATTCAGTTCTGACAGTCACTATTGAGAGTTACCTTCAACACCTACATTGAAATATGGGCCAAATCTCCCCAAAATCTACTAACGTAGCCTTGACAACAGCTGGGACAGTTGGGGAGAAAAAGACCCTACCAAGATAATTTGTCTTCCCCCTTCAGAGACAGCTCTGAAGGAAATCCCAGTGAAAGATTATTTCAGCAGCTACACCGAGTAAGAAGTGATAGAGGAAATTTGCATTCCCACTCAGCCAGCTGCTTTCATGGCAAATTCACCAGGAGGAGTCTCCAGGGCTCCTCAATCTCTGGAATATCCAGAAGCGCTTCCTGCCAAAGTCCTGCAAGCACTGCAGGCTCCTCAAAGGGTACAGCAGGGTAATGGGAACTCATTGATTGTAGGTCCTGCCCCAATTATCTGCTCCATTGACATAAGCAGCTCTCAAATATGAGTCTGGATTTAGTGGCCGGAAAAAGAGGAGAAAAGCGGAAAATGTCTAGATAGAAATCATTTTTCAAAGGGGAGAGTTCATCATTTTACTTCTGGTAGAGTGACTGAGATTCTGCAACACCAAATGCCCTTTAAAAGGGATTCACGTGTTAGTCCAAGTGGTTTATGATGCTCCAAGAAACCCTCTGCTGCAATTAGTCTCATAATCTGCATATGGTCATACATTATCACATACACTCATCTCCTAAATCACTCGCAGCCTTAAAATAAAATGTTAGTTCACTCACAAGAAAACCTGCTTTCAAATACAAGAATAAAAAGAACGAAATTCTGCCTACAGAGTTTCAGGTCTTTGAGTCTTAAAAGAAACCAAACTTGGTTTTATTTCTGGAGAAAGATTTTCCCCTGCAGTTCACACCTACCAACCAGCTCAGCCATCAGGTCCAGGATGCACTCGTCTGCCAAAGCCCATGGGCGCTGGCCATTGAAATGGCCATGGACACCTCTGAAAAGGAATGGAAAAATGATGAAAATGTGTGGTATTCTATTTGGATCAGTCATAAGAATCACACCTGATTTGGAGACTCCACATTTGGAGGATGGATGAGCAGGAAGAGACTTGCCTAAGCTGAGCACATGACTTTTCTCGTACCATTAAACTGCAGAGCAAAGGCAATTTATTGGTTTCTGACAGGATTTCAGTTGCTTGAAAATTATTTATTTTGGCCCACAAAATTCCTCTGGAAATTCCTCAGAATTAAAGATGATAGCTTTTTCACAAGGCCCCTGGAAGTGGCTGCATGGGTTCTGGAAGCCTCTGCGGACAGGAAAGCTGGGACACAGCACCCCACTGTGGGATGGCACCAGGCTCACATCACTGCGCAGAGGGCAGAGATCACCCCACAGACTTCCAACCTGCATCTTTGGCTGAGCATTATATGGTGCAGAGGATGACAGACTTAAATACTGCCTTGTCAGAAACAATTTCCATCCTCCTGTGCCTCCTGTCTGAGCTCACCCTTCTGCACAAACCAGAGGGTACTTCATGCAGGGGCAGGTGCTTCCCTACGTCAACAGAGCTGTTTGCTAATTTTCATTGTTTCTCTTCTCCCTGAAAAATTGGCCTAGATTTAAGTGTGCATAAAGCTTTCTGGGTTGACAAAGGCTGTTTTAAAACTTTATATTGCAAAGAGCTCCTGTCTACAGGGGATCATATGGTCACCTCAAACCCAAGTGTGCTGCTACTCTGAAGGGACAGATATATAAATTCAATTCTGGATTATGTGCTTTGAACTAAATTTTCCTTCAATTCTGACAGAGAAGAAAACTTCTAAGGTAGCTACCATGCATATATAAATAAAAAATTGCCCGGTTTCTTAAACATGCAGGGTGTAGAGTACAGATTTAAATGCAAATGGAGGCAGATTGAGAAAAGTAATAATGGTGCTAATCCAAGGAAACATTGCTCTGGGCTCCCATCTCACACTGGATGATTTTCATATTTGCTGAGCACCACGGGGTACTTGTGGAGTTGGAAACACCAGGCTGCATGAGGCTGAGTATAAAGCTGTTTCAAAATAAGGACAAAACCAGTAGGAAGCTGGGTAGAGAGCAAAAGAAGCCCTAAAAGCTTTGATGTGAGAAAGCAAGAAGAAAAAAGTAATAAACCCTTTAAAGAAGAACCAGCCCACAACATTCAGTCAAAAATCATGGGAGGACAGCTGGCAGATTAAGACGTGACAAAGGAGGGTGCAGGAGACACTACCCCAGTCTCAAGGCTATTTCAAAGATCGGTTTTCCCTATCCACCACATACTTTCCCTTCTCAGGCAGGGTTGCATTCTGTCTCCCACAAAAATTGCCTGGGCGTTGGGTCTAATTCACACCTCCTAGGGATATTTCCAAAAAATAACTACAATCCTAAAGAATAAGGGAGCTGCTGCAAAAAAGCAATGTTAGGGTTAGGGTTTTTTCAAGCCTCTCATCCTTGCAAAACACCGTTTAATTTTGGACTAGGTTAGGTCAACAGCTGAAGGGGTGCACAGGTACCACTGAACATCTCTTACAGATAAAATAACATCCCTCCGTTCAACAAATCCAGCCCCACACAGACAAGGAGGAGCCCGCTCCTCGGTTTGGCTAAGGCCATGGTACAGCAGTTGACTGCTTTTCTCCATTTCAGAATTGTTCTCTGATGAGTCCTCGACAGCAGAGAGCGGGGCAGTGTGAAATAACCCTCATTTACAAGAACATTTCATAGATGAGGAGTAAAGGCAGTGGGTGGGGAGGGCAGAAAATGCTGTGAGGGGCAGGATTAGTGCTAAAATTTCCTCCCTTCTATCAGCCCACAATGCAGCTGCATTCCCTGCAGACAGGGGTATACGTTTCACAAACAGCAAGACATTTACTGGTGATTTCCTGTCTTATTCTTAACTGTAATGTAGCGATCAAGGGACTTTAGGATAATACAGACTGTTAAAATGAAACCCCCAAAGATTTTCAGTGGCTCCCAGCCTGAGGGAATCTGTATTTCTGAAAGAGGATAGCAAACATAATAAGATGGGAAAAATAACTCCTAAGTACCTATGGGATTCTCTTTCATTAGCTTTTCCTGATTTTATAGCCATTAGTGTCGTCCTAATGGGAATTTACTAATGAAAGTTCTCTCTATCAGCACACAGGACTATCAAAATCTCAGAATAAATTTCCAAGTTATCATGAAAACAGTTGTGAGATTTTGGGCATAAGAATGTTTTATTTTGAGAGGAAAACATGGACATTTAACCATATTGAAAGAAGGGAGCGGCAGCATTTATTATTATTCATATTATTATTATTATGGCACAGCTTACAGCTTGCCTCCCTCTTGATGGCCAATATAAATGCCAAGAGACAAAAATTATTGCCGCTAAAATGGTAGTTAAAAGCATATTCTTGGACACTTTTTTTATTTTAATCACATGAAACTCTGTAGACTTTGCTGATGGCACAATACATCCTATTACACTCAGGTTGTAAAATTCTATGCTCTGCCTCAGAGAATTTATATCTCTGTATATTATGCCACCCCTCTCTCAGCTCTGGTAGGCACTGGGGGTAATAATCTTTAAGGACACAAGTGCAGTGCTCCTGGCATTCCCCTCAGACATGGAGAGCCTACATCCCTTTTTTTCCCCACTGCACCCTAGGCAGCAAAAGAGATTTAAATTGAGGTATCCAAATTAATGAATACAAAACATCACCCATCAAATCACAGACCATCAGACAAATAGGTATTTCTTCAACCTCTATGAGGGTTTCTCATTGTGCAAATTAATTTTTAGTCGGTTACCATTTTATTTTCAATTTGGCAGGAAATCACAATGCCACGTTTTATTCGCTGAGGTCTGGTTGATTTAAAGCTTGCTAGGGGAACTAGAAACACATTTTCTGAGATGATCCCAGGGTTTCAAAGGCGGTGAGAAAAGGAATTTAAATTAATTGCCATCTTCAGGAATCTTTTGCGCTCATCCAAATCTTGCTCAAGTGCAAATTTCCTTCTTGCTCCTTTGCCAAAAATGATGCAAGGTATTTAATGAGCCAATGCAGACTCTTAAGTTGGACCGTGGTTTCAAGCAAAGAAACAGCCAAGAAAAGGAAGACATCTCAAAAGAAAAAGAACTGTATGGGCCAGTAGATTAAAGACAAAACTAAAAAACCCAGGGCATTGCAACAGGCGTTTGCAGCTCTACGATACAACCTGCTGAAAGGCAGAGTGCTGAGATGGGTCCTGAGAGAGGCAGCAGAGGTGGCTCTGTCAAACAGGACTTGGCCAAGCTGCACTCTTGTTTGCAAGGCTCTCACATCTTGCAGGATTAGTTCAGCACATAGACCCAAAGATACCTTCTGACTTGTTGAAAATAGTCTTTGCTACTGCAAGTGTTGTATTATAAAGCCTTCCTCAAACTAGGAGGTTGTTAATCTACTCTGTTCATGTCAGCCTCTTGCCAGACTGCTTCAATGCTTAGAAATATATATATGTTTTATTTCTAGCCTCAATTTATTAATTCCTTGTTTATATTTGCTGTGCCAACATTGATGAATCCACAGAGAACAATTTTTCCTTTCAGACTTAATTTTACTCAACTCCAGTTCTCAAGACTTGCATGCAGCAGGTTCCCCAGTCCCCAGTCACCCTGCCAGCCCTTCACAAGAGCACAACTGGCTACAGCAGGCTCCCTTCTGTCTTAATTGTTCCACTTTGATGAGTTATTCAGATGAGAGAGACATTGCCTGCTGCAATGAGTATGCTCACACGCAGTAATGATTCTATAAAATATTTTAATTACTTAACCATTTCTGGAGGGGCAAAGGGGAAAACAAGGCACTGCAATGCACCTCGCGGCCTTCCTCCAACCGAAAACATCCCTTGAAGTTTGGACTTTTAAAATATTGGGTTATTGGCTACTCTTGGCTAAACACAAGGGAACAGCTCTTCATCCCTTTTTGCCCCTCATTCAATAAGTCTTGGATTTAGCTGAAATCATAACCGAAAGATGAAGTCTCAAAGGCTCCTTTTAAATCCATACTAAGAATGCCAGGGGCTCGGATTTGTAATCTTTGCACATTAGCATAAAAAACAGAGGAATGAAGGATATGGAGAGGAAGAATACAAAACCAGAGGAGGTGTGTGGGAGACAGATGTATGAAGAAAGCGATAACCCACCAGTTAAAGTGGAGGTGGGGGAAAGGAACGAAGCACTAAGATGGAACACAACAAGAAAAGAGGATTTTCCATGCTTTTCTCTCCCAGCTTTGCCCTAATGAGTTGCCATCACCACTTGGAGATAAAGCTACAGCTTCCCTGCCCTTGACCAGCAGTGGGTAATCTTCCTTTTCACTCTTGCCATTAACTACAAGCAGTGAAAGCCATTTAAACAGACTCGCAGCTCTTTGAGATGGGTCCCAAGACACAACAAACAGAAAATGCAATAAACCAATTTATAAGAAAGCCAGAATCTATACCATTGCTGACTTGATGGATGTACCTGATTTGCATGCCATTTCTTAGATTCTTGCTACTTATTTATCTAAGCCAGAGCCACTACATCCCACACTGCCAGCACACCAGCCATTGAGCAGGCTTCAGCTGGGAACAGCTACCACCTTAGACTGGGTTTTGCTCAGCTGTCCTTGGTGACTGGAATAAAAGTACTCATTTCTGTACCTTCAGCCACATATTCCTTTGTATTCCTCTCACCACCTTCTCTAAGCATACACTGTTCTCAAAATCAGCTTGATCTTACCCTGGCTGTCTCAGTTGCTTTAGGTGCAGGATTTTATTATGTTTCCTTGTTGATCTTAATTTGAGCTTTTCTGTTCTTTGGTTTTGTTTTGGTTTTAATTTGTTTTTAAACTTTTTGATTTATCCTGGGTAAGGCTTTAGAAGCCAAGATTTTTGCAGACAGACTTTCTAGTTTTACTCCCTCTCTTCCAGTGGCTTGAAATCAATGTTCAGCCATATTTCCACCTTAGATACAGTTCCTGAAGGCATTTTTGACCTGAAGAAACACACTGTCTACCCTTTTCTTCCAAGTTTTTATAGTCACTGAGGAAAAACTCATCCTTCACAGCAGCAAAGACAAACACAAGAATAGAAGTGAGCCAGTGAAAAGATACAGTGGAGGAGCTGAAATAAGTTTGCAGTCCCTGTGCATCACTCCGAGAATGTTATCTGGCTTCTGCCTTTTGAAGGGGCTCAGCTGTTTCCCTGATAAAGTGGGATAACAGCACAGAAATGGACAGGGTTGCAATTTTTTCAAACAACTGGAGAAACTGCTTTGCTGTGCTGACTGAATAACCAGGAGGAACCAGCTCCTCCCAAAGTTCCACTCATTCCCACTCATTCTCAGCCTTCTCACCTATAAGAATACAGGTGATAAATAGGAAACAATAAGCCATATTGATGAACTCCCAGCACTCATACATTCTCAAGTGGAAGAGCAGATACAGAGTTTTACATTTGCATTGTGAAGCCTCCATCTCGACTATTGCTGCTGAAACAAGGCTGCCCACTTAGCAGAATTCATTTTCCTCTTCTGCCTCTCCATATTTCCTCTGCTCTTTCACCATGAAATCGCATCTGTTCCACTCATATCCTGCACCCTATAAAAGAGTTCATCTCTCGCCCAGCTCACTCACTCATCTGGATGTTATTTTCCTTTCCCACCTTCAGTTCTCTGTTTTTTACTCATCATTTTCCTTACTCATCCCTGTTCCAGCTGCTCAGGCAGGTGCTGGAGATCTCAAAGCACAGACTTTTAATGGAAACAGAACATAGCATTAAAAAAACCTAAATAAAGAGTTAGAAAAGCTTTTTCTTTCCCCCGTGTGTATTAAAAAGTTCCCCATTTGTTATGATGACAGTGTCCCTTTCCTGCAATGTGTCCTTCTTTTATCCTGTCTCTTTTACATCAGGTTCATTCAGCAAAGCTCATTGCAATCCACTCTCAGCTCCTTGCTGAGATGATACTGAGAAGACAGGAACATTTCTTCCTAAATAAAATTAACTTGTCAGGCAGAGACTTGGTTTAAGAGGAGCCAAAAACCTGCCAGCGTTGGCAGCAGCATCACCTGCATTCGGTGCTATTTCAAGGGGAACTGCCTGTTGCAAGGCCTGCAGGGTGAATCACACAGTTAAAAACACTAATTAGAAAATCAGAGGGCCTGGAACCCTACCACATTCACCAGCAAGCAGCAGTGACCAAATGGGTTTGTGTGCCTTGTGTAGAAACACTGTTTATAAACGCTGCCGGGTGGGGAGGGTTAAACTGCACAGCTCCTCCAGGTGAGCCAAGCAGAGCTGCCACACACAGCACGGGTTAGTACAGCTGGAAGGGTCTATTTGCCTGTTTTACCTCTCCTGCCTTTAAAAGAGATATAAACAGTGCTAGGGAAACACTGAACATGTTCCACTCCTGGGCTGCAGTACTTTTAACACATTATTCTGCTGTTCAACCAGTTCCAAGGAGGATCCCAAAATAAAGCGCTCCTCTGAAGCACAGGTTAGCATCTGGCACACCCAGCAGGGTACTCACGTTCGAGCCCACTTGTCCAGTTCCTCATCCAAGTAAGTTTTAACTTTTCTTGGCTGGAGCCCAAGAGAATTCCCAGCGAAGTATACACAGCTCTCCTCTCCGTTCACCAGGCTCAGGTCAGCTGTGGAGGGAAACCACAGAAATGAAATGCACGTGGGAGTGAGCACAGGAGGGCTCCAGAGCTCTGTCCATTCCCCATCCCCTGGGACATGACGGTCCCCAGGAGGTGTCACATCCTGACCTCTCTCCCAGAACACCACTCAGTAACCCTGCAAAAGATCTAAGGAGGACAGCAGGCAATTTGCAAGCAATTATTCACCTTTTCCTCCTACAATTTTTGGGGCTGATGCGAGTTCAGGCACCACTAAATCCACAGGTCTCAGGGGCTGTGTGAGAAGCAGTCACTGGCACCGATTTTATCTGTAACCAGCAGTGAGTAAACAGGGAGTGTTTTCCCAACCAGGCTATCCACTTTTCTTCCACCACCAATAAATACCTACTCTGAGTCATGAAGCTGCTGGAATCATGCATTTAATAAAAGTTAGGACTAGGTAAATCTGTGTCTTTCATGTAAGCTCTCCCTGCACGATTAAATATCTATTTAGAAAAACATAGTCACTGCACAGAATACTTTAAGGCAGTCTCGAAAGTTCTTGTCTTGTCAGCAAAGACTGTGGGCTGCACTTCATGTCATCGTCTGAGGAGGAGGAGGAAATCTATGTTGACAAATCCTTTCAGTGATTAGGAGAAAAGCAAGGCGGTAGAAATTTATAAATAATAGCTCTAGTGAGGTTCTGAACAATCTAATTACCCTGTGTCATCATCTATCAATCCAAACACTGCCTTCTTCTGTTATTTCTCATGTTAGACATTGTTGGAGGGACAAGTGATGGCGACCTTCTGGAAGTAATAATTTGCATTCTCCTACACCCAATACTTACAATACCCCAAAAGCTAATACCACATATAATTTTGGTAAATATAATCGATATGCCTCAGAACAAAGATCAAATGAATGAGCATGTTAAGGTACATGCTAAAAATGAACCACAAGATCTCAATTCAGTCTGTGAAAATTTTGTAAGGCCTGTAATAAAAGAGCTTGGAAAAGGTTTCTTACTACCTTTTGCACTAACAGTTACCAATTTCATTGAACTTCCCCAGAAACACATTTTTCAGGAGTATAGACAACTTGGGTAATTTCTTAATTAAAGTTTTAGAGGCTTTTAAAAAGCATAAGTCAGGGAACAATCTCAGCCTAATCTGTTTCACAGACACAACGTCTGTTTTTCATCTCCATTCTAATATGAATGAAAACAGAGAGGCATAAATATTATCCATGCCCCCAAATTGATTCTATTAACGGTTCTTTTCCTACCAAGAAACACAATAACACTTTCCCACTGGGATTAGGGAGAAGGATCTTTGCTCAAGAATTTGGAGCTCAGTCTCACTAATAGTCACCAAGTAGAACAAGTGAGGAATTATAAGCAAGCCAGCTTCTCTTACACCACAGTCCTTTCTAAATATAAACATCTCTTGTTCACTGTTGGATAGATAGGGCATTACCTTTTTGATAAAATGTGTTTTGGCACTTTTATACCTTTCCTTTGGATATTCTTTTTGTGTGGTGTTCTCAACTCTGAATCTGGATGAACGTTTTTTCCTTTTGACAAAAAGCTCTTTACTTCCTCCTCTCTGACATCACTAGAAGACTCCTTTTGGACCATTGCTGCTTTTGTTTTCACCATCTTTGTAATTTCTCCTGATCACCACCCCCTCATGCTCCAACAACTCCACATTTACTGTGACATTCTTAAGAGTAGTACAGTTTGTTTGGTTTTTTTTTACCTAAGCCTAGCCCTTGTCTTTCCCCAAATTACATTTATTTCTCATGGTATTGGCTCTTTTAATTTCTGGAGGAGCTGTGGTTGATTTGAAACACATATTGAAATATTTTAACAGGAAATAAACACAATTGAGGAAATACATGCAAAGAAAAAAAAATTATTGAAATATGTTCTTAGAGTAGCCTGGATCAAAAAATGCATTTCTATTAAGATTAATTAAATATATTATATATTCACACACCTACTCAGATTCATGCAAACTGGTCAAATCTAATCACATACATTATTTTGCATACTAATTATACCCATTTATCTATATTAAAGATGCACTTCTGTACCTTTTAAGCCTAAAAGGAAAAGCAAGTTTATTGTCAGAAATATTCAGTCCAAACAAAAGGGAAAAATACAACGGGTTTATTAATCAGAAAGGAAGGACTAAATCTGCTTATACTTATCTGAGCTCTGTCCTTAGCTGAAGGATAAAAGATCATCTTTCACACCTGCCTGTACCCCCCTCACCAGCTCTCCAAAGAGCCTGATTTTTATGATTAACCACTACCTTTAACCATTTCTTCTGGGAAATACAGCTCAGCGCTTTCACTCCGGGGCATCTTTTTATTCCCAAGAAACCCAAATGATGCCCTACTCCTTCACAAGGTGACAAAGCACAAGCCATAGTTTTAATCAGATGGGTGATTAGGTGCCCAACTGCAATCCACTCGTTCCTGCCTGCTCCCTGCGGTGCGAGAAGAGAGCGTTAAAGAGACTTTGTTGTCAGCTGGGAGAAGAGCGAGGGGATGCAAACATTTCTGTAAATCTTCTGCTGTCATCTTTTCCTCATTTGCTCACCTGAGCCTCGTCCCTCATGCTTGCACATAAAGCCTCAGAGATTTGCAGGGAGTTAGGCTGCTACTGGTTTCCTCTTGATCGATACAACAAATAAACAGCTCTGGCAGTTTATAACTTGATAACTAAATTAAACTATTATAATGACTTCCTAAATATTTTCCTGTACGTCATCTTACAGTTGTCTCCTATGGACGTTCTCATCTGCTACTGGTGAGGTTTCATTTTAAAGCCTCATTGTAATGTTTTATGTAAATATATAAAGAATACTTGATGGCTAATATCTGTAATGACATTTATCTTCAGGAACACGTTATCTGGCATCCGCTCCTGGGCGCAGATAAATGTCACGGCAGATCTGTCTCTATGGTATAGACACACAATGCAAATATAAATATATATTTACACCCCTGCTGTTCTTCAGCAGGGAAGCTGTTCATGATGACAGCTGAAGCACAGAAAAGGACAGGGGAAAAAAAAGGAGAGGGAACAACCCCTCAGTTTAGGAACACCAGAATGATGGGTTCTGTGTGCTTTTCAACTGGTACTACTTTGTACATTGTTTATCTTCACTAAAACATATATATCCACAGTCTCAGGACTAAATATTATTGTAATGACAGGGGAAAAACTCCACATCAGCAGTCCGTGGGTCTAAATATTGTGGTAATTGAAAACCAAACAATAAAGGAGTTTGGAAGGGAAGAAACCAAAACTGCCATGTGGGTATCAAAACCTCTCCCTGCTTCTCAGAAGATTTTTTAACCTGAAGCTGCTACAACAGTACACTGGAAAGTGACCTTTGATATTGTGGAGAGACATTTGACATGCTGCAGTCAAAGATCCAGCTGCTGCTCATGTGTCCTGCTTGGGCTGGATTCCAGCAGAAAACCAGGTGAAGGGCAGCAGCACCACTTCCATGGGATCTGTGTTCCAGAATCTTTCCAGCTCCTGGGGCACATCTTGCAGCACCCAGGTGGCAGCTGAAGGAGCTTTGAGTACAGAATAGTCAAATATCCAAACAGAAGGGTTTAGCGAACTCTCTTAAACGACTAGGGTAAAAAAAAAATTAAAAATTACAGAGGCATGAAGGAAGCACAATAGTTTAAATATTTGCAAAGTGTCCAGTCCTGCTCTGAATAATAGAAACAGCACAACTCAGGGATTTGAATGTGGAGGAAAATAGCCAATGCCCCCGGAACATAGAAAACTGAGATTTATCATCCCTGTGTCCTAAGGGCAGGAGCAGACAGCACTCCCAACACTCATCTTTGCTGAGCAGGAAGATACTGAAGACAGAGACACTTTCAAAGGATGTCCTGGAATTCAGACTATTGATGCCATTTTCTGTCACAGTTTCTTACTGGACCCAGTTTGGTGAATGCATCTGCAATTTCTCATTTACCATCAGTACTGTTCCTTTCAGAAAATCTGCAGAAAATTCTATCTGAATTTACTGGGAAACAGTAAAAAAAAAAAAAAANTTCTACCATATTTTTTCCTTTGATTTTAAATAGATGCATTTTGCCAAGGCAGGAGAGGAGGAGAGTGACTATGCCTATTTGTGTTCACTATCTAAGGAAATAATCTCATTTCTCCAGTGGCCAGCGTTCAGTGACCAGGGCCTGCAGAGCCAGCACAGCTTTTGCTCTCCACGTAACTGACATGAAAATAAACCCAAACAGGACCTGGGAAGCAGGAGAAGGGATCAGGACCTTGCTGCCTCCACAGGTGGCTTCTCCCACCGTGTTTCCCAGCATGAATGTGGCTAAACATGGTGGCTATTGCAGGTACCAATAAAAATGTGGAGTTGGTTTTTGGTTTTGGTGGACTGGGAGTGCTAACCTGAAGCAAGTGCTTCCCTCTCAGCCCATCACTCCCCTTTCCACCCCTCCTGCCTCCACACCAAGCCCTCCCCATGCCCAGACGTGCCACAGGCTCCTCAAAACAATCTACGGAACAGGAAAGAAGAAAAACGCCTGGGACAATTTTACATAGCTACACTGAAGTCAGGTGCTATCTATTTTTAGGCAATTCATGAGGAAAGTGGAAAATATCTTCAAATAAAAGGCTTCATTATGAATTATTTGCTCAGATCCATTATTTGTTCTGAGGCACACTCTTCCATGTGGCCTCAGTGAGAAAATAGCTCCACCACCAGCAATAAGACATAAATGTTCACATAATATATATACTGTCTCTTTCATTAACTAAAATAATTGTAACTAGACAGATAATACCAAACTGAATCACACCAAGGAAGCAACAGCTCTGAAGTATCCCAAGCCACGCTGCTGTTTCGAGCCATTAGACAGAAAAGCTCCTGCCTATAATTTTCAATCAGTCACTACATTGTTCAAAGCTGCTGACTGACAGCATAAGCACCATGTAAGTACTGTATCCTCACATTTGATTCAGGATGGGAATGAGAACAGAGCTTTTGGTGCTAGAATAAGCTGATGGATTGATTTAGCAACAGCAGGGACATTCTGTGCTCAGATACGACTACAATTGCTCAATTATCTCATAAGTGACGATGATTTCCAAAGACTTGTGATAAACACATGCAGAAGACGTGAAGCCCAGCCCTTTCCCCCTCCCTCTCCCTCACAGTAATTATAATTCTCACTTGGAGGCAGATCCTTGACTTTGGGGATATAGAAACATTCCTGAAGATGTTTTAACTCATCTTTTTCATCTAAGTGGAAAGCGAGTTTTTTGTCCGTGGGACTGCAGCCGAGCTGCAAGGCAGTTTGTTCCAAAATGCTTGCTGGGAGCACAAGAGAAGATGGATCCATTTTCAGGTCATTCAATTTCACCTGAAAGTCAGAAATGACAGTTTAGTTTCTGCAGTTTGCATAGCCATGAGTGACTGATAAGCAGCCGCTAAAACTGCAACATTCAGGACCCAAAGTTACTCGATTTAAAGCTTTTAAAAAGTGAAGTGTCTGAATAGACTGGTAAACCTGATCAAATATTTCCAAGGCAACATATTGCTGTAACCCCCAAAGGCTTTTTTCTTTCCCTTCTATAGATACAAAGCTCTTCCCTTTTTAAGCTTTATCAGCCTCCTCTAAGTTCTCCTGCCAGACTGACAGCAGCTCCAAATGCTGGAGTGTCACTCACAGTTTGGAGATGTCAAAGCCAGAGGCAGCATTATTGTTTCTGCAGTCT
The DNA here is from genome assembly GCA_013398055.1 of Ifrita kowaldi. NCBI lineage: Eukaryota > Metazoa > Chordata > Aves > Passeriformes > Cinclosomatidae > Ifrita > Ifrita kowaldi. Next base: position 793,966 of record VZRS01009368.1, read on the forward strand.
GAGCTCCTCAGAATAGCAGGTGCACAGATAACCTGAAGTTGTTTCCAGGCTGTGCAACGTTCAGCCCCTTTCAGCATTTTTTGCCTCAAAAATTGGAGGGGGTGTTTGTATACGGCTGTGCTCATGTGCAAGGGCAGAGCAGGCAGGATGCGGGCCAGGCAAACACAGCTTTCAGCATCAGGGCCTTGAATTAATGTTTCCTTTCAGCTACACCAAGTACCCTGCTGGTTTAGTTCTGTTTCTCCTGGGAAAGGAGAGAAGCCCAAGCGAAATCAGAAATATGACAGACCACGGATTCTAAGAGAACACCCAAAATTAACTGCAAAATTTACAAGCTCGTTGATCTTGATACGAAAACTGTCCTGTAACTGTAATGCTCAGAGACACCACTGTGCTCCAGATAGCACTTGTACCCTCGGCTTTACAGTTGGCAAGGAAGGTTTGTGACACACACTCTGCACTTTAGGGCAAGACTTCACTGCTGTGTTTTCGTGGCAGCAGGCAGCCAAGAGGCTCAGTGAGATGCTCGGTGGCTGCCCCAGTTTAGAGAGATGTGTAGTTACACCACACGATGTTCTCTGCCTTTTTAACTTCCCCAGGAGTCTTGGTGCAAAGGAACACTCGAGGGGATAGGCTGAAACAGGATGGATTAGCACATGACATGCAGCACAGGGCCACTAGAGAATATCGCTTTTTCTCTCTGTTTGAGAAAGAAAGCTCTTCAAGCACGTATCTTCCATAAGCTCTCATTTCTTAAAGCCAAAATATCCTCCATGCTGTTATCCAGAAACAAGCTGTGGGTAGAACAACAGATGACTATCGAGAAGAGCTTTGTCAACACATATGGGAAGGACAACAGTTGGCATTTAAATATAAACCCCCAAAACAGCACAGCCTCCTTAGTGCCAATTAACCCAAACCTGTTTATACTCTGGCCAAATGGGCAGCATGATGCTACTTACCTGCTTTAATCTGCTATCATTTGGTTTATGACGACAACATAATTTTTTTCCCCTCCAGACTTGATATCTTACACAGTAACAATTTTTCCCTTCCCACCAGCATGCAGAGTTAAAAAATAAATAAATAAAAATACCAGCAGAGTTCTTTAAAACAACAGGTTTCATTTAGCTAATGTTCACCCTCCCTTGGGAGTTATTGGAGACATCCTATTTTTATGCTGTCTCCACACAGGTTGTTCACACCTCCTCATTGTCGCCAAATTTATCATTCCCACTCATTCTCACTAATCATCCTTTACATCGTAAAAAGGAAAATAAAATGGCAAAAATGTTTTGGAAAAAAAAAAAAAAAGATATTTCAGCATCTTGGTTTTCAGAGTGCTTTTCAAGGTTTCTAGGAGGCAGAGAGCTACATCCAGACTGGTAGTCGAGTGTGATGCTCAAGTGGCCAAGCTGGTTGGGGTCAGTACACACCACGCCACAAAGGGCTGCCACCCCCCTGAAAGCCCTGAAGAAGGTGTGACAAGGATCCCTGTGCCCCGGGGAGCTGCTCCTCAGTTCCTGCACAGCTGAGCAGCAGATCCAAGGCCTCTGTTCCCTGCTGGGATCTCAGTAACTGATGTGCTTTTTTGCAGGTCAGAAGAGCATCGACCTTCCACACACAATTTGGCAGACACCAGGGAGGATGGCTTAGGGATATTTATTGCTTCCAGGGGATGTTGTGAACCACAAGAAAAGCAAGTTATGTTCACAGAAACCATGGCCATCACTAATACAGGCACCTCATTATAATCTACAGACACTGCAAGGTAACTTAAGTTTCAATTCCTCAAATTACAAATGTTAAGGACCCTTGGGCTTAACCACTAAATGAGGGCTAATTTCCAAGCAATACTTGGGTCAGCACTTGGAAAGCAGAACTAGTTTTTGTTTCCAAAGGCTTGTTTATTTGATTTACAACTTCAGCATGGATGTTCTGATCCCATTATCAAAGCATGCCCAGCACATACATAATAAAGATATAGTACTCTATTTTTATAATGAGCCCTTAATGCAAATTATGTTAAAAAAATCCTTAGATGAGGGGCTAAAAACCATGTCTCCCTGACTGTCTCCTCCTAGGTAAAGCACCACTCAGTTGCCTATGCAATATTTTCTGCACAATCTCTTTCCCACTCAAGTTAATGACTGGATTTTTTATTTTCCATTGTTTTTCTTTTGCTCCCTGGTGGCATATCTCCTGAAGTAAGGTAAGGAGCCTTTTCAGCTCTCTAAACAGGTGAGTCATGAGTTAAGAATATTTGTTCAGTGATGCTCAGCCCCCCACGGTCCCTAGGAAGGAGACCATGGAGCTTTAGTGTTGCCAACACCTGTGACCTCTCCTGAAAACAGCCTGAAGGAGGTTTGGGAGCCTCCAGCATTCATGTCCTGGGACCACTGAGGTAATTACCCTGAAATTTGGGATCAGGAGGCTGATGATAAGGGTGCTTGAAAGACTATTTGGTATTATAACCACATTCTTCTCATCCAGCCTGTAGATTCCCTGCTCTACACCTCGTGAACACAGCACAGCATCCCAATATTTATCTTACCAGTCACCATTTTTCAGCAAGGACACCCAGTAATTGCAGTGGATTAATGGCCATCATATCCCAGGTCATCCACTGACCTGCCTGGCAAGCACAGATGGGTTTTGTTTCCATTTGAGGCCTGACCCAAACCCCACTGAAGTCAATAGGTTCCTCTATTACAGACAGCAACTCCTGGATCAGGCTTCCGGTTCCCTGTCATTGCTGTATCTGATCAATGACTTACATTTATTGGGATTCTCATTGATATTCGATTTTGACAGCAAATATGATATAAATACAAAGACCTAGAAGTTAAAAATGATTAAGTGCTCAGAGGTATCTGATTTAATACAAGCATGATGAAATAAGATAAAACTACTTAAATAAAATCAATCAAAATCCTATTGAGAAATGAAATCCCAGAGATCCAATTCTGAGACCAGCATAAGAAAGTACTTATGTCCTTTGAGCAGGAATTAGGCTTCATAGAGAGGAATCCCAGAATTGTTAGGGGTTGGGTTTTTCCCCCTCACTTTACTCTGACTGGCATTTTTGTTGGTTTTTTTTTTTATTTGCAGAATAGAGTCCTGTGCAATTATTTTATAATAATTCATGAGTCATTTGTTGTTTTCTACATGTAGAGCAAACACATTTGGATAAGAACAGAACACCTTTATCTCCTTGTAATTGAAAACAATATTCAGTAACCTCTTCAAACTATAATTCAAACCCATCAGCGTAAAATGCATTTCCCACTTTGGTAAACATGGCTCTTTACCAGGATTTTTTTCACACAGCTTAGAGGAAAAAAATATTTTAAGAGACACAATTTGTCCCCACCACCTACCCTAAAAAAAAAAGGCATTCAAGTGTTTTCATATAATCCCAAAATGATTTGGGTTGGAAGGGACCTTAAAGACCATTTTGTTCCAACCCCTGCCATGGGCAGGGACACCTTCTACTAGACCAAGTTTCCTTCCTTTCCTTGAAAATTTATTACACTTTTTGACTTAATAGATGGGATGAAGTCAGTATATTTTTTACTTTTTTCTTCTTCCGTTGTTTTTTTGACTCTTCTATGGGGCGTGCTTGTACTACACCCTGATTCAGTGTAAAAACTCAGCTATGACTGTAGGCAATCTTTCATATTCAAAAAGGTCACATACAACTTAAATTAAGAAAACAGTCATTTTTTCCATGCTTTAACAGCACAGACATTGGCCCTTACTACTTATTTCCCATTTTAAAACTATGAAAGACAATGGATGAGAATTAGTCAGGCACAAGTGATGCGAATGTCTGGGTGATTATTTCAGTTTTGTCCTTTATGCATAATTTACTGACTAAATAAAAAAAAAAAAAAGTGTGAATATTAGCAAGTCATCTTATCAAACCTTCTCAGGAAGGTCCATTAAGCTTAATTATAAGAATGATAATTTGTCCTGTTTTAGATCCGCTTGTATCTTTATGGATCTCCCCTCTGTCTTGATGTCTTTGTCAAAAAAAAAAAAAAAAGTAAAGTTCCCTCAACCCTCCCCTTAAACATTTTCTTTAAATATTCCAAGATGTTACTCACAGTCTTCCTACCCAGCACAGTGCTGACAGGTTCACAATGAATCCCTACTTTACGCTGTATCAATATCCTCAGAGGAAAAGGGTTTGTCATGGAAATAGCCTGTCCTGCACTTTCTGCCCTCCAATAGCTGTTGTCCAGGTTGCTAAACACAGCTCAGCCCACAGACCTTTGATATGTCGAGGCTGGTGTCCAAATGTGCCCTTTGGGAAGGAAAACTGGGGGTGTGCACACGTGTGAGTGGGGAAGTTTGCAGCACAGGTCCAGGCTGTCAAAATACACCCACTGCAAGCACCAATAGCACCGTAATTGGGGTTGGTTTAGAAAACAAACAAAAGAGGAACTCCAGAATCGTGCAGCCTGTAAGGGCTGATTCTTTTCCTATCTTTACACCAAAGAAATTGCTTTGGTTGAACACGATTTTGCAGAAGGAAGTTTCTAAAACAGCACAGCCCAAGGCAGCATGCAGCCCAGATTACTTCAGGTTAAATACACTTCAGTGAATTTGTTTAAATTACGGAACTGCAGAGAAAGAAAAATCTAAATATTCATAACACCCCCAACAACAGACACACAGCAGCAACCACCACTGTATAATTAAATAAGTTATACAGCACAGTGTCACAGCAGCAGCAAGGGAATGTGACAGAGAGGAATTATAATAAACTCGGTTACTTAGAGTAATTTAGGCACTTATTGACCTTCATGTCAAGAAGCGCTATGGTGCTAAAAGTAATTTTACACAGAAAACTCATCTTTTCTCCTCTACAGTGAAACCACATTACCCTGTGGTCGGCAGCCGCTCCTGGGAGAGGGTGATGAAACTCCTGAGCAAATACTCGTTGCTGCATGAAGAAACAGCCACAGTCACGTGCCTGGCTCCCCAGACTCTGACCCCTCCAGCCACATAATCTCCGAGTTAACCAAAAACCAGCTATGTATAGAATTATTTCTTTTATTATTATCTTTTCCTTTGTCAGCATGGCAAAATTTAAAGCTCTGATTAAGTTCAGGAGGCACCCCTCTTCCATGTGGACACGGGAAAATAAACACAGTTGTGATGAAAGTGGTCTGAGACCAAACTCTTTCACTTTTGTGAAGGAGACAATCGATAGCAGAACAGCAAGAAGCCAGTTATGTTTGCAGCCACATGGCAGAGGGAGTGGTGGGAATTTACGTGGAATGCAGATTTGCCAGGGTGGAAAACAGAAGAAGAATTAAAAGCGAAATTAGGGAAGAACAGAGCTGATATCTCTCTTTGCTCTCTATAAACGTTATCTCAAACCAGCCACGTGTTTGCTCAACCCCCTCCATTCAAGCTTGAGTGACACCCATTCCTACACACAGCTAGAACACAGGAATATGGAACAAGAAAAATTGTTTTCTATCCAGCCTCTGAAGCATCAGAGCAGGGTTAAAAACAGGAAAAAAAAAAAGAAAACCACAAAAAAAAAAATATAACGCAACAGCGAGGAGAGATATAGGGGCAGGAGGGTCAGAGTTGTGGACTAACAATGTAATTCAGAGATCCCTCTCCATCCTGGAGTTCTGTGTGCCCAGACCCCTGCAGTAATGCTTGTTTATTAACTGGATTTCCATTTTCAGTAAGCACCAATAGATGTGACACTCTTGAACTGTAACATTTCATCTTCTTTGCTAGAAAAAAGCCCTACAAAACAACCACACAGAGCACTTAATATTGACCCAAAACAGAGCTGACCTCTATCCATCAGCTCCTGCAGTATCATTGCCCTCTTTTGCACTCTCAAATGACTTTTTTCTGGGGCTTCCCACTATCTCGGCTTGTTTACTCCACCAGCAAGACAATGGCACTGCTGCTCAAGAAACTTTATCCCACCAGGAATATGGTCTGAGAAAGAAGCAGGAGATTGGGGCACTTCAGCTACTGAAACAAAAGGGATCCAAAGTCAAACTCGGCCCAAAAGGGTATTTATTTCTTGTTTGGTTGGCCATTTAGGTCAAACCAAGCTGAAATACACGGCAACTTTTCAATTTGCCTTTGGAAATAAAACTACACAAACAGTGGAGTGAAAATTTTCCCACTGCATTTCCCTTTGAATGAGCATCATGCGTTTTAACCTTGACTGTCGATGGTGGCAGGAAAGCAGCTGTGCTGGCAAAGGCCATATGTTTGCAGACTTTTATGAGAATTGGAATAAAGTCTCAGCTTCTTCTTCCCAGCTATTCTTCTCAACCTTTCTGATGGAATGAAAGAAAAACAGAGGCAAAAACCTTTGGCCCTAAATTCAAGGCTCAAACATCAGCAAACATACAGCCTAGATAGGTTTTTGTAGCTGCAGAACAAGTAAAATGGTCTGGTTTGGTTTTTTTCCTGTGTTGCTGTGAAGCAGCCAGAGGACAGGAAGAGAAGAAGGAGCTGCAGTAAATTACAGCAAGATCAATGTACAAGGGAATGAGGCCACACGAGATGGCCAAAGTCCCAGCAGGCACAGGTTGAGGGGGCAGAGAGCAGGCAGAGAATGCAACCGAGGGCAGCTCAGCCCTCACACTCTCAGAGAAGCTCTTAGGAGAGTGATGGGAAAGCAGGGAGATCTGACAGAGAGTTTAGAGAAGGAAAAAGAAGAAAAAAAGGAGCTCTCCATGTCTGTAACTAAGGGCTGTGTGGGGTAGGTGGGGCTGAGAAGGGATTGAGGGGTGGGCAGGAAAATGCATTTCCTGTACCAACAGCTTCCTTGCCTGGTAACCACACTGAGCCACACGCTGCCAGCCACATCCACGAGTCTGCTGACACAGCCTTCATCCCAGTTATTTGCTGTGCCCATCTGCCTTCCATCACTGCCACTCCCAGACTGACCAGAGACCACCCAAGCCCCAGCCATAGGAGCCTTGTCCCTTGACTGGAAGAAACTGTGTGAGTTTTTCCATTGAAGCACCAGTAAAAGCTGTAACAAATTAATTTGACAAAACATATGCCTTCTTCTGAAGGCATGTGACAGCAACAAATAACCAAGGGCACCCTAAAGCAAACTCACCCCGTGCCAGATGGGATGCCAGGGCACTGGGTCCATCAGGTCATGGAAGCCTGCCTTGGCACTGCTAGCCCTGAGCCTTCTTGCAGTCAAGAGGGTAAAATGATCCAGCAAACAAAGAAGGATTCTCTTTAACAGGAATAGGCAGGTCTTACCCAGAATGAGACGTCCTGGAAGGCCCTCAGGCAGGAAAACTCTGTGGCTCTTACAGTCAGAAGAGGAGCAGCAAAGCAGTGATGTGTCCAAGCAGCACACACTGCACCTGCAGCACAGAGCTCTGCTCAGGCACAGATGCTCAGAAAAACCAAGACTGTCTGTATTTTCAAGGCCAGCCCCACAGCTATTTTTTAAAGCACGCCATCTGCACCTTGTGATGGCACGATGCATTTCACCTCAGGCATCACAGCAATCGCTGGGTAAACAACAGCATAAAACCTTTGGTCTCCTCCCTGCTGAGCTCGGTATAACAACTTTCTTATCACTTTTGTTTTCTCTCCACTCCATCAACACCGCTGCTCTGCCCAAAAACTCCTCTGTTACCTCAGGTGCCTTTTAAACCCTGTGTGATGAGGATGCCCTGCACCTGCTCTCACATAACTGGTTCTCCTCCCTCCCCCTCAGACCCCAGGGAGTTGCTTTTTCCTTCTGAAGTGATTTGAAAGGAACATGTATATTTGGCCTATTTGCAGGAGTGGATTGCTCTGGTTGTCTGATTTTAACTTTTGGTCTTCTGATCAAGACTGAAAAACCCTCACTCAGTCCATTAAACTTTATAGAGACTTAACTCCCTATAACGATGATCCAGTGTTTATTTCTTTTATTTATTTATAATGCAGTCATTAGTAGCTCCTGCTAAATAATTAACTGCCCTTAAAGTAGCCAAAATAAGCTCCTGAAATCTTCCTTCTTGTCTGAATGGATTTTCCCTATTTTCTTTTTGGTCAGACTGTTAGGCACATCTCCCTAAATACATGTGAGTTTTTCCTGTTATGTGACCTGCTCCTAATATCGTTTTTCTTCAGGCTCTGTATCAGTTATCATTTTCATTTCTTTCTGAGTCATTAAACACAGTATTTGTCCTTTAAAATCTATTCTCAATGTAATGCCTCTATGAAAAAAAAATAAAACCACAGAAATAAGAAATTATTTACTTTTCTGCAGTAACGTTTAAGAACTATTGCACCACTGCACTGATAATAGTAATACCTAGAGAGGGACAATAAGGCAATGAGAGTAAAGTGGTTTCCACGTAAAGGAAACAAGAGCAGTAACTCCCCACGGCTCTGATAACTCCATGGTAGCTGTAACAGCAGGAGAACACATTTTGAATAGATGAAATTTCCTTGTGTTTCTCCAAGTTAGCTGCTACTAATAAAAGACAACTGTACCTCCGGTGCCCTCACCTGCATTTCCAGGCTGGATGCACACACACATATTTTTTTAAAACTTCTTGCTCTAAGGAATGGGTTATCACTGTTGTTGATCTTAATGTTTTGCAAAGAATAAGAGATTTCCCTCGCCTCTGGTCAAATATTTGGTCTCAGTGTTTGCTCCGGACAGCAAGGACATTTCGAGTGGTTTTTACCAAAGGCAGGGACAGGAGGGGGAATGTGTCTGTCCCTTCCTGAGGGAGCAGAAGTGGGATGGCCAAGGGGGCATTTGAGAGACTGAAAGCAGAATGGGGGACATGGCACCCCCTTTGCTCATGGCAGCTGCTTGCTATGTTTTATAAAATCTTAAAAATCAAAGTGAGTCCCTTGGGGATGGATTTCCAGCAAACCTCCTAATTACTCTTCCTGCAAGGTCCTCTCAAAGGTGTCTGTGTATCAGATGTAGCCTCTTTTTATCTAGCCACGGTGTCCTCACCCGCCAGTGACCAGATGCGTGTCCAGATCTCACAGGACAACACAACCACCCACTTCTCCATCTGCTTGTAGCACATTTCCTGCCTGCGGTCACAGAGCTTCTGAGAAAGGGGAAATCAGACACCAGCTACGAGCCAGATGCAATGGGATAACAACAACACTTCGCTGAGAGGCTTCCCACAACACCAGAACTTTCCTTTTGTCCTAAATGTTTGTGTACCACGTCTTTTATGATGCTCTTCACACCACTGCAGGCTGACAAACAGCTGAGGACACGAACTGAGCTGAGGCAGACAAACAACCCCGGTGCCTTTTCCCTCCTTCCCCTGTCCCTTGTTTGCAGCTCCATAAAAGTGAATGCACTTCACACTTTTCACTCTTGTTTTTAAGCTCTTGCAGCAGTTACCACCTGGAACAAGGCTCAGGGAGGGGAGAAGGAAGAAAGTACAGGACAGAAAATAACAAGCTGAGCTTGTACTACTCATGGGCTGTAAGAAAAGTAAAATGAAAATAAAATAAAATAAAATAAAACGTGCCACACACAGCACATACAGGTTAATGAAGCATCATGTGGATCTGGACCCTCCAAAAGCTGAAATTGCAAGGCTGGGCTCTGCCTGATTTAAATAGCTACTGTTCTGGATGGAACCAACAGCACATAAAGGATGGTGACAGGCAGCAAAGTGGCGTGTGACACCCGAGGGAGGCCAGCAGCGGCTTAAGAAGGGGATATAGTCGCACACATCCTGTGATAAGAGATTCATTCTGCAGCTTTCTCTCCGAGCGGGTTTAACAGTACACACACACAAACAGGGGCAGATCTCCTTGGCAAAGCTGAAAACACTCTTAATGCCAAATAACACGAGAAAAGCAACAAGCTTTGAGGCCACCAGGGCACAGCACGGCTCTTGCAAGGGGCCAGAGGTGAGGAGAAAAACTTGTGCTTTATTCACGAACCCAGCGGGTTGCACGGGAACGACACATCAGTACCAAACTCTGTCTAGAAGAACAAGCACAGGTTCTTGTGCTGCTCGGAGGAGGCTTTTGCAATCCACACCCTCACTCCTCCTTTCCCCAGCCCCAGAGTCGAACCTCCCAGCCCTCCCTAAGCAGAGATTTTATCTTTGTTTGATTCACTAATAAACTGATTAAGCGGCAAATCAGACCACAAACCGGCCAAGGTCTAAACGAAGCTTTAGCCAATGCTTAACTTCCTATTGATATTTATAATCCCCAAATAACCCTTTGTTTGCCCCCTCCCTGGTTCCAGGAGGTGACTCAGCAGTCACAGGGCTCCATTAGTATTCCCAGAGCGTTTCTTTCCCGCTGTCTCCCTTGTGCTGGGATCAGACCTATCAGGATGTGGTGAATTGCTCCGAGGAAGGTTACAGGTCTCCGTAGGGACTGCTCATGATCTTTGAAAAGTGCATTTCCCTCTAGCAAGCTATAAATGCTTAGGAGAGTTGCTAAAGATCACTCAAAATAGATTATTGAACACTTTGATGCCGTACTCTCATTTTGTGTTATCATGTACTTAAAGTATATTAAAAGATTCCGTAAATACCAAGTGCATTTGCCTGGAAGAGATTTGTGTTTTCCAAAGCCAGGAGAAAATACCTTTGTATCATTCCAGGATATGCAATGCTTTTTGTGCTCTTCTGCAGAATGGATTATAAGTGTTTGACAGTGTTTTTGGGGTTTTTTTCATTCTTTTTTCCCTTTCCCCAGCACCACTGACTGTTGAGATAGACTTTAGTTAGCTTCTTTGGATTGTTTTTTGCCTTGCTAACAGTCCGCAGTCAAAATGAAAAATAAGAACCTTCTGGATCCTGCCTTGATAAGGTCAGACTGAAGAATTTTTCTTTCCAGCAATTTAGCCAGGCTCTCTCCTTCCAGAATACATTTACCTGGTAATAAACATCTCCAGACGGCCGGGCTGTACAGACTGGAAACAATTAAGCCAAAATTGGGGAAAGCAGCACATGAATAAGTATTCCACTTTTAATGAAATTAGACTGAAAATTTCAGGAGCAAAGGAAATAACAACATTTTCAAATTGTATTAATTAGATATTTGTAAAAACCTGTGCTCATGCAAGTACCTTATGCATGTTTTAATATCAAACTATAAAGAAAATGTGCTGGGTAGTCACAAGCCTTTGGTGCTGCCGTGCTCTGGTGAAGCACCAGACACACATAAATATTTGGGGCACATAATTCAATAACTAGTAGGAAAAACAAAGAATTTTAGCCATATTTCTTTGACCTTACAAAAGGAAGTCTTCTAAGCAACAGGTTAGAAGGGTTTGTCTAACTAAAGCAGAATAAGATTAAAACACAGCTTATTCCAGAAATGAATCAACAATTTATGAAAAGCCTCATCTCTCAGGTACACAGTAAAATAAATGTTTAGCTGTCCCAACTTGTTAGACATCCAAATAAAATTCCTTTGTAACAACAAAGAGTTTTTCTACCATCACAAACACTTCACCAGATCCTAAATTCCACAGTTTTCCAATTTTTGCATAAAGGCACTTACCACTCAGGCATCATGCACTTAATTGCAAATCCACCACCTGTTTACGTACAGTAAGAGAACAAAAAGCATCTGTTCTGTTATTTTTAATTAGGTTATCCTCCTACACCTCCTCTGTCCAACATCCTTAAATAGTTTAGATGTAAATTCTTAAAGAATTTAGAACTGAAAAATTACCCATCATGTTTGTGACATCATTTGCTGTGGTTTTCTCAAGAGTCTTAAAACCGATACAAAACTAAACTTGGTTTTAGAAAGATTTTGGTTTTTTTCCAGCTTGGAAAGTTCACAGCATTTTCCAGAGGAATTAATGAACATTGCTAATAGCCTGATCCGAGTTATAAGGCATTAGGAGGACACAAGCAGGAGGAAAGGCAATATATAACCTTTAGACGGGACAATTAGAGATCAATTATTAGAGCCAGAGAAGAGCATTTGAAAGCAGCTTCTTCATTAATCAAAGATTATCTCAAATTAGAATGTTTAATTATTTGCCACAGTTCCCTGTATATTCTTCTGCACCAAAAAAAAAAAAAAGAAAGAAAGAAAATGCAGGGGTTTTTGAAAGCTGCTGGGTTTTGAATACTTAATTTTAACATGATTTTAAAGCTAAAATACCAAAGATTTTTTGGAAAGAATAGGTAACATAGTGACATTGCATAACTCAGGAGTTTACATGGAAGATGCACAACTGATGATTTTTTTATATGATAAATCTGTTGGGTATTGTTAACAATTTGGATGTCCAGATACCTGGAAAAATTATTTTAATACAAATGGTAATAAAGGATAAGGTGGGAGTGTCCTACACACTGTAGTGACTTGGGGCAGGATCCAAGGGTTCAATGTTAGATTTGGATTGAATTTGTAGATATCTGAGTTTTAGATTCTCAAACAACTGAGCACATCCAAAATCTAAATTGGGAGGCAGCATCATGAGCAGGCACAGAAGGGGTGATTAGAGCAGCTGGTGGGCAGAAAATGCTGGGCACCAGGGTGTGCTCCATGTTGGAGGCAATCCTCCAAATGGGAGCTGTAAAACCTGCTGGAGGCTGGTTCAGCTTTACCTTCCCTGGGCTGGTGGCCACCACTGACCAAATGACCACGTGCATTCGTATATCCTGACAGCTGAGGTGGGAGCTGGGAGGAGATGCACCTGGAGAGCAGGAAAGGCCTTTTGCAAACAGGGATTTTGGACTAACACAGGGGAAACAGAGCTTTGCTGAGACCACTCTGACGTTCAGGCAGATGCCCAGCGTGGCTCAGGAGGAACGATAACTGCTGCTCATCATTAGAAGAGCTGGAGCAGAGCAGGTCCCCTATAAAAAAACCCCTAAAACATCCTATCCCCGAGGAGCACATCTCCAGCCATCCCAGGGCTCTGAGGGAATGCCATCTGCTGGTGGTTCCTGAGGGACAGACTGGTCAGCCTGTGCTTGCCACCCTGGCCATTCATCTCCTGAGAGGGAGATAAATGCTTGGTGACCACAGCACGGGCTGTCCACAGGGCTGTGCCCACCGGATTCCTGCTCATGGATCTTCTCAGGAAGCGTGACCCAGCACGATGCCTCAGCAGCTATTCCTCAGTGACAGACAGACACAGATGTAGAGGCAGGCTGGAGGACCAAGCTGTTCCCTTTATGAGATACTTTTCTTACACAAATTCTTCTTTCCTCTTGGCCAACCCCACACTCAGGCCACTATAAAGCTATTTTATGTCTTTATTCCTTTGTAAGGTATATCCTGAACTTGGATACAGACCCTCTTCTCCTGGATGACCCTCTGTCCTTGCAAGGCCCCATCCTTTGTTGGCCAGGTCAGGATGACCCCAGGCATGCCCAGAGTCATTCAAACTAGGCTTTTAGAATCACCGAATCATTTAGGTTGAAAAGACCTTCCGATCATCGAGTCCAACTTCTCCCCCAGCAGTGCCAAGTCCACCATTAACCCATGTCCCCAAGTGCCACTTCCACACATCTTAAACACCTCCAGGGATGGTGGCTCAAGCACTGCCCTGAGCAGCCTGTTCCAGTGTTTGAGAGCCCTTTCAGGGAAGAGATGTTCCCTAAAATCCAATACAAATCTTCCCTGGTGCCACTTGAGGCCATTTCCTCTCCTCCTGTTCCTGTTCCCTGGGAGCAGAGCCTGACCTCCCCTGGCTGCCCTCTCCTGTTAGGGAGTTGTGAAGAGCCAGAAGGTCCCCCCTGAGCCTCCTTTTCTCCAGGCTGAGCCCCTTTCCCAGGTCCCTCAGTCAGGTCTCCCCAGTCCAGGTCCAGTGAAGATGCTGCTCTCCATGCAGTCACACCATCTTTAGCACGAGAGGTAGTGGAAGATACTCTTTGCTAAAACATGAAAAAACAAAAGCCCCTTTCATTGCCCCCCTAGTTTTTGCCTCAGAAAGGTTATTCTACAATCTTCCTTTAATCAAGTAAAGGCAAAATGTGCTTCCCACTAGCATAAGGTGAAGTTTATACCAGCCAGAGATTTTGAGAGACAGAGCCCATGAAAATGGTTTACTGACTATATGTGCACAGGCTGCACATTTCTGGCAGAAAGCAAGTTCCACTTGACCTTGGAGGAAAGAGTTTCCAACAGTTTAAAACCAAGGGTTCATCCATGTGAGTGTTTCCACCAGCTTTACCTGCCTGTGAGCTCTCCACCATCCTTCTCCCATACAAGTGTTGAAAAAATGAGGCCATGACTTCACATTCAGTTGCAGAATTTAGTTTAAGATAAACTTTTTGCAGCAGGGTGCACCTTTTCATTGTGGAAGTTCCGATCCTGAAGGATCCCAATACCTTTCCACGAGCATTATGAGCTTTGCCAAAAAAGTAAAAGATAATGATTGCATTAACAAAAGGCACTGAAGCTGTGTCAGGATTTCAAGGTGTCCCACTCTGGGATACATATTTACCTACCTTTGAAAATAAAATACTTGGCTGGTGAAATTCTCAATGCATTTCTCATTTAAGAAAAAAAGAAAAAAAAAGAAAAGAAAAAACAGCAAACAAGAAGACCAAAAAACCAGCAGTTCAGCTATTTGAAAACAGGCTGCACACATGTTGAGGTATTTCTACAATGTATCAGGCTTAACCCCAAAATGCCCTCAGATATTCCTCTGCACTCCATTAAAAAAGCCTGAAAACAGAGTTTATTACAGCTTTACTAAAGACAGCACCATAATTTTGATGTCTCAGGGGTGATTGGAAAAACACCTCCCTGCAAGTTATCCCTAACTGCTATTAATCAATACCTAATCCTGTTCTATATCACACCTAAGTATTGCTATTTTCAAGCCTCTCAGAGCAGAGCTAAGATGCAGCATCTGCCAGGTAAGAGCCAGTCCTCCCAGCCAAGCTCTCAGCCTCACCACAGGCTTTTCCTACAGTTCCTCTAGTGCAAAAGGTCTATAAATACCACCAATAAAACCTCTTACATGTCCTCCCAGTGTAAGTCTTCGGGATTTTACTGCTGGAGTTATACCCTGCCTCCTCCAGAAGGTTATTTTTACAGGAAAAAAAATTATATATATGTGTTGAGCTAAAAAACCTCAGTGCCACAGCAAGCACTACTCATGAAATCAGTCAGAAACTACTGAGAGCTGCAGTGATACCATTCATGATTGTGCTGGGAGTGGAGTGGCTGCTCAGCACTCAGCACAGCACAGTTACAAACCCAGGTTTTCCTGCTCCTGCAGGTGATATTGCCCTGCAGAGGAGAAAGTTCCCATCAAGAAGCAGCAGAAACCCCAAGAACAAAGAAATTGGGTCATGGGATCCATAGGATAATAAGCTCTGAGTTAAAATCCTACTAATAAGTAAAGAAATTATGTTATGGAAGAATATTCATGATGGGAACAGCTCACATATATGTGTATACAAATGGAATTTTATATTTAAATATCAACGTTTTGACACCAACTAAGTAATGAGAGGGGTTTTGGTTTTAAAAGTCTGCTATCAGATGCTGGAGCAATTAACAGCATGTTGTGAAAATCCCATTCTCTAATCCTCTCTTTCCCCTGACTAAAGAAGGACAAATGTGATTAGCAGAGAACACACACACCTGCATAGGAACATTTTCTAATTATTCATGTGGCTATAAATGATCCCTGGCAGCTTGTAGCCAGATGAAAACTGAAGATGAGTAGTACTTGCCACTGGGAAAAGAGTGCAAATCCTTCCCCATTTCCCTTGAAATGAAACTTTTGGCCTTGCTATGGCAAAGAAATAAAGTTGAACACGCAGTTTTATGAAGGTTTAAGATCTCTTGCGTTGGCCACATACTTCCAGCACCTCTCTTGTGCCAACACCAATAATCAAGCTGTTTAAAAATTGTTTAAAAATTAATTTTGTACTTTTTTTTCTTTAATCAATCTTAACTTTCAGCTTATTATCCAGCTGTCCAGAAGGCCACTCAAAGTGGAACTGCTGGCTTGTGTGGGGGGCACCTGGATGTTTGCACAGACAGAAGAGGGGTGAGGGGTTGGTATATTCAGTGTTAACTTGGACCTTTCAATCTAATTGCAGACTAGAAATTGTCTGATTTACCCTCACCTGAGGTGGCAGAGAGACCCATATTACACAAGGACCCCTGCAACCTTTCATGGTGTGTTTGCACCCATTAACTGCAGTGCAAAACCACACAATATAATAAAACAAATTGGTTCTGTCTGAAAGTGGGAGAGACAAACTTGTTGGAGAAGATGGAAATCTCTGCATTTCACTCAGAAACAAGCTTTACAGGTTAGTCATAAATGCCTAAAAAATTTTGCTTTCTAATAGAACCGTGATACAAGTTAATATATTTCATTTCTAGGCGGCACACGGAGAAGTAGAAAATCCAATGTGTCCCCATGGCAAACCTACAGCTGGAAGATGCAATGTTTATTTTTTTGATACAGTTTCCCCACACAGGAATCAAGCTCAATCTGATGCCAGCTGAGAGTTAACCCAGTCACAGTGTTTATTACAGAGGCACACAAAATAAATTATATCA